>CM029125.1:16029307-16231807 GCA_016859345.1 Istiophorus platypterus
ATTTGCAGATAAATGCCTAATACGGACGTGCTTCGCGAGGGTCGGGGACGGAGCCCCTCTGCACAGAGAAATGCTAACAGGCAGGACAGGCGTAGTAAACCAGGGAGCGGTGCTGCTCAGCGAGAGAGACACCGGGAGAAGAGGCGCTCATCGGCTTCCAGGAGAAAGAAACGCAGACAGGCCAAGGACAGAGACTTGTGGCATACCGGTACAACAGAAGACCCTGACAATGACCGAAAAAGCACTTGTGAAAAAGAGGTTGAACTTCGGACATTGGTGGAGTATGATGACGTGAGCTCCCAGTCGGAGCGGTTCTCCGGGAGCCCCTCTCCCAAACCTGACCCCCATGCCGACCGGCTCTCGGTGGACCGGCTCAGCGACGCCGACATTGGTGACTACAATGGACCAGCATCCCCGGACAGAAGTCACCCGAGAGACCGGGAGGCGGTGAGCCTCAGCAAGGACGAGCAACCAAGAGGACCATCTGAGAGGAGCAAGCAGGAGAAGGAGCCGGGGCGGAAAAGAGAGCGCCAGAGCCGCGAGAGAGACTCCTCGAAGGCTCGGAGTGGAGGTAGCCTGAGTGGCTCTAAAAATCACAGAGAACCTACAAGGAGCAATGACAGGAATGGCAAAAAGACCTCTACATCTCAGCCCTCGCAATCCGCGGAAAAAAGGGATTCAAAAAGGCACAGAAGTAAAACAAGATCTGATAAAGAGCCCCCGTCTGCATACAGAGATGCTCCACAATCTTACAGAGATGACCGCGAAGACCTCAGGGCATACAGGAGAAGTCCTGGTTTTAAAGCAGAAAGTCCCTATGGGACATCGTACTCCTACAGCTACCAGTCTCCTGGTGGTTACAACCAGCTGATATCTAGAAGAAGTCCAACTTATGGGAGCAAAAGACTCTCTCCCAGTTCCACATATTACAGCCGAGATGTAGATGTGTACGGGGCATACAGCATGCCAAAGTCGCCCAGTTCCTACTCCAGCAACAAGCGGAAGCGGTCCCCCGTGAGCCCGGCGAACTGGCGCATGTCACCGAGCTATGGCCGACACAGTCCGTACGAACAAGGGGAGTTTGGTTCAAGTCCTTATGGAAATCGCAGGAGATCACGAAGCCCGTACAGAAAGTCCCTGAGCCCGAGTCCAGATGTCAGGTGAGTTCTTACAAAGGAGCTAATAGTATGAGGTGTGTTTAATTTGTTGCCTGTGCACTAATGGTATGGTATATTCATTTGATTTTTTTTTTTGTTTGTAATAAGCAAGTGCTGCTTCAGATTTAACGTGTAATGTTTCAGGATTATGCCATAATTTTGCCTCCTAATGAAACACTTCTTTATACAATTTAGTTCCAAATTCAATACAGATTTTATGTTGGGTTTTTTAACGTATTTAATGACCGGCTTGGCATTAACCCCACGCCACAGCTGTTGTAAATTTTTTAGTTTGAAATTACCGTGGATCCCAAAAATGACCAGTTGTATAATAATAATAATTTATTGAGACCTCGTGTTTCAATATTTGCTGGCATGCCTGTGCAACTCCAAAAGCCTTTGCCCAGCCAGTCCATAAAGTGAAGGGAAAAAAATCCCTGCGTGTAATATTGTGCAATTGGTAGAATGACTGTAATAACTTGCTTGGTATGTTTCTGTTCATGGCACCACAACCTTCAAACTTAGATATACACTTTATTATATTCACATTCTTCTCATCTCATGCAAGTGAATGAAGCAATAATATGGAAAGGTTTGTAACATAGAACAAAACATGTAAAGGTCGTCTTGTCATTTTCCTTCCAGGCGATCTGCAAGGTCACGCAGCAGAAGTCCATATTCCTCCTCAAGGCATTCGCGTTCTCGCAGCCGTCACCGCCACTCTCGCTCCCGCAGCCGCCCCTCCAGCCTCTCACCAAGCACACTCACCTTCAAAACCAGCCTTGCTGCTGAACTCAGCAAGCAGAAGAAGGCTAAAGCCGCCGAAGCAGCTGCCAAGGCCAAGAACTCCAGCAACACGTCTACTCCAACCAAGGGTCCCTCATCCGCTCACCAGCCGAGTCCAAAGTCTAATCACACAACCAGGAAGGGCCGCCCCCCCTCTCCACCTCAACCGGAGAAAGGTCCCAGAACTCCAACATCCATCCAGCCCCAGTCTCCCTCTGACAAGTCGTCCAAGAGGACCACCGAGCACCAGACCAGCAGGGACAGAGATGGAAAGGGGAAGGACGACTCTCTGCATCGGGACAAGAGGAAAGCACCAGCATCTGGACAGGGCAAGGACAAGGAACGAGCCACCGGTCCAATCATCCCGACTTTGTCAACCCTACCGTTGCCCCAAACTGTTCTTGAGCACATGGACAAAGGAGAAGGGTATGTGTGTGTGTGTTGTTTGTTCTGTTGACCTATAATTTTAATATACTTTTAATTTCAATGTCTAATCCTACTGAAATACACTCTCTTGCATTTTTTTTGCTATCAGCTTGAAGGACAGCTCTGTCTCAGGGAAGAAAAAGTCAGAGAGAAAGGCCCGTCAGCTTCTGACCGACTTGCCTCTCCCCCCTGAACTTCCTGGTGGCACATCCTCCCCGCACAGCCCACCCGAGGACAAAAAGTCCCAAACGCTTCGCCGGAGACCTAAGTACGTTGTGGTGCATGTAGCGTTTTATCATCTTTCCTTTGCCACCATTTGTTGTATATTCACTTCACTTGAAATTTTTTTCTTGGAATTCCCAGAATATGCGGCCCAAGGTATGGTGAGTTTAAGGAAACGGAGATAGACTGGGGAAAACGCTGCGTGGACAAGTTTGAGATAATTGGAATCACAGGGGAGGGCACCTACGGACAGGTGTACAAGGCTAAAGACAAAGACACTGGTAAGTGTTTTGAAGATATGCTCACTTGTAAATTCCTCGTCAATGCAGTAAGTCTAATTGGAAGTGGACATTGTCACTGATAAGAGTCTTCAGGGGATCACGATCTAGCTCTGAGGTGCAGTTCTTTCCCTCTGTTTTCTAGCTGAAATGGTGGCTTTGAAGAAAGTTCGACTGGACAATGAAAAGGAGGGCTTCCCAATCACCGCCATCAGAGAGATTAAAATTTTGCGGCAACTAAACCACAAGAGTATTATAAACATGAAGGAGATTGTCACGGACAAGGAGGATGCTCTAGATTTTAAAAATGACAAAGGTACGTTTTGTAGTAGTATCGTAGTTATTCGTACAACATAGATTTCTCTAATATATGGGCATTTTTTTGTTGACTAAATCTTTTTTTTCCCCTTTTATCTCAGGTGCTTTTTATCTTGTCTTTGAATACATGGACCACGACCTAATGGGTTTGCTCGAGTCTGGCCTGGTCCATTTCAACGAGAGCCACATCAAGTCCTTCATGCGACAGCTGTTGGAGGGTCTTGATTACTGCCACAAGAAGAACTTTCTGCACAGAGACATCAAGTGCTCCAATATTCTGCTCAACAACAAGTGGGTCCTCCGGATTTCCGTAGCCAACCAGAATGAACACCCTTGCTGTTTTTTGTTTTTTTTATTACATTGTCTAGCATGTTTTCCAGCTAGATTTAATCGATGTTCTTTTTTCTCCTCCTAATCAGAGGTCAAATAAAACTCGCAGACTTTGGTCTTGCTCGGCTTTATAACTCCGAAGAGAGGTGAGCCACCTATAACCTTGCAAGATGTATCCTTTCTAAGTTTTGTTTTTTTCCCCGCTGTATCGGAGTTTCATCTTATTTTATTTTTCCAGTCGGCCATACACGAATAAAGTGATCACACTATGGTACCGACCCCCAGAGCTGCTCCTGGGAGAAGAGAGGTACACGCCTGCTATTGATGTATGGAGCTGCGGGTAAGAGACGTACTGATATGGGCTTAATGAATATGTTACACAATTATCTACCAGGTCAGTGTCACTGTTTAGTTTTCATAATCATAGATTGTCTCTTGTTTTGTCTACCGCAGGTGCATTCTTGGAGAACTGTTCACAAAGAAACCCATCTTTCAAGCTAATCAGGAGCTTGCCCAGTTAGAGCTTATCAGGTAAAAGTGTTACTGCCTTACTTTTGGTTTTTATTCCCAGATGGGTTCACCACTAAATGGAAACCAACCTTAACCAGAGGCATCTAAAACAGGAAGAGAAAGTTGCAACGATTTTCAGATTGAGTATAATGTCACGCAGCCATGAGATGTTTCTGTTAATAGGCCTCACTTGTTTTTCGAGCCCTTATTACAGTGACATTTGTGAAAGTAGACATCCGTAAAGTTTGCATAGTTTTTTTCCTGTGAGCTGTAAAATGGAAGGAACATAACTGTATCATTTCTCATTTACTTCCTCACTTTGCAAGGTGCAAATACTGGTGGCATTCAGGGAGAAAAGAAAATAAAGTCCAGAATGCAAATGTGATGCACTTTAAAACAACAAGTCCGGCAAGTTTTATGGGTGTTGCCAGTATCTAGGAAGTCACTATTGCCTATTATGTCCACACATTGATGTGTTTTGTTTTTAACAAACGAATCTCCGTATTTCTGTTTTTCTGTCTTACAGTCGAATATGCGGCAGCCCCTGCCCTGCTGTCTGGCCAGATGTAATAAAGCTCCCCTTCTTCAACACCATGAAACCAAAGAAACAGTACAGGAGACGGTTACGAGAGGAGTTTGCTTTGTAAGTCCTTGACGTCTTATCATATATAAATGGACTGGGCCCTCCAGCAGTGAATTTCCCCCTGTGACCCTGTGCTTCCGTTGTTGTTCAGCATCCCCCCTTCTGCCTTGGATCTCTTCGACCACATGTTAAACCTGGACCCCAGCAAACGCTGCACGGCCGAACAAGCGCTAGGCAGCGAATTCCTCAAGGATGTGGACCCGGACAAGATGCCCCCGCCAGAGTATGTTTTGGTTCATGTTGCCACAACACGTCCATCCTGCTGTGTATAACCGGGGCTACAAACTCTGTAGCATTCTCTCACCATGTTAACCGTTTCCCTCCTTGCAGTCTTCCGCTGTGGCAGGACTGTCACGAGCTGTGGAGCAAGAAGCGCCGGCGCCAGAAGCAGATGCCGGAGGAACTGGCAGCCCCTAAGGCCCCCCGTAAAGAGCTGGGCCTTGACGACAGCCGCAGTAACACCCCCCAGGGCTTCCCTGCTCCCGGGGGAGTCAAAGTTCAGAACGCGGCTGCTTCTGCACTGCTCGGTGAGTTGGAATATTATTTGTACTCTTATTTTTAGCTCTGCTGGTAAAGATCTTTTTAAGCTGTATGAAAGGTGTTATGCAAATATCCTTTTGAATGTGATGCAACTTACCAAGACAAGTACAACTGTAGTACAAAAATACTAAATTTTTGTTGAACTTAAATATGTTTTAGAGGTCACTTGGTTGCTTTGCAGAGAGAACGCTTGTAAAACAGGACTCGTTCTTTCACTCACACAGTAAATCCGTCTTTTCCATGTATTCTGAAGGTCATTAATCGGAAGATGTGAATAGACAACACACTGAACCAAGCACATTAATCAGCTCGTTTCTATGCTTTGGTTTAACCTTGAGGTTTTTAATCACACTTCCTCAGCTGGGCTGTAGTCCGACTAGTTTTTATATCCACATTCATTTTGCTCGGGAGATTGATATTGACATTTTAATTGACATTATTAAAAAAAAAAAAAAGTCACAACCAGACATGAAATATCTTGCATTTTTCTGTGATTAATACATTTTATACTGGAACCCGCAGTTGAATCTAATTTCAGTTCGAGAGCTGGTAAATGACCCTAGAAAATTTCATCCCAGAGGTTGAGAATGAATGCTTTGGTTACTTTTTTCTTCTTACAGACCCAAAGGGTCCAAACTCCCAGCTGACGCAGGAGCAGCTGGCAGTCCTCCTGAACTTCCTCGGCCAATCCAAGAGCGCGGTGAACACGGCCCAATTTGTCCAGTCCATGAGCACAAAGGTCAACCAGGAGACCTTACAGCAGCTCTCCAAAGCACTAGCCCCCACCGACCCCGCTGAGCCTCCTGCTCAGCCGACACCAGCCAAGCCTCCCCAGCCCGCTCCCCCTGCGGGAGTTCCCCGTACGCCCCCGATGCCCAAGCCCCCTTCACCCCCTATGTCTGCACCATCAGGTATCCCGGAGGGAGAGGCTGCAGCTGCCACCCAGACAGCCATGACGATGCTGCTGGCTCAACTCCTCCAAGCTCAGCAGGCTCAAAGGCAGGAACCAGGTGATGGCACGGAAGGAACCGAGAGCACAAACCCCGCTGGAGCAGCACCAGGAGGACCTCTTCCGCCTCCGGAGGTCAAACAGCCTCCAGAGCCCAGCCCAGTTTCTCCAGGTAAACCTCTGCCTGTCGCATATTCTTCTGCGAAACAGCTGAACATCAAGTGGTATTTTTCTTCCTATTTGGGGTTCTGCAAGCCTGTTTTTTTTCCCTTAATTTTCTTTTAAAAGTTTTCAAGCATATGTCGCTGACAGAACATTGGTTTACCAGATGAAATTATGAATAATGAAATCATATCAGGCCAAGAATCCCTCCGGGGGAAGTGGTCAGCAGTAAAGTATATCGGCAGAAGGATCCAGGGCTGTCAGATAAAATTTGTGTGAAACAAGGAAGCGACTCTTTCCAAACCATTTATTTAGACCGAGATAAGGAGCAGGGAAACTATGGCAACGGAAATAGTTTAATGTAGTAAGAAATAGATTAACCCAATAAAGTAATTCAATAAATTTAAAAAAAAAAAACCTCTGCAATACCAAATATATTGTTATAATTTTATTTTTTTTCAGTGTCCGAAGTTGGAGGAGTGTCAATCCTGCCCCCAGACCAGAGACCCCCTGAGCCTCCAGAGCCACCTCCACATGCTGACCTGGACTACCGGCAGCCTCCGCCGGAGCCAAAGACGGGCCACGCTCCCCCGATTGCGTCTGCGGGTGGAAGTGACGGTGGGAGACCCCCAGAACCGGACTACCCCCCTCTCCCTACTGCAGAGGGGCCCGGATACGGGGGAGACTACAGCCATCCGCCGCCTCCACCCTTCACGCCCGCAGGGTTCGGGGACAGCTACATGGGTCACATGTTAGGTGGAGGCCTGCCGCCTCACACCCTGAGAGAAGTGTTTAGCGGACCGGGCCAGGCCGCGAGCTCCACGTCCGGCGCGGGGGTTCTGGCCTCAGCCCACCAGGACCCGTTCCCTCCGGGCCCTGGAGCCACCGGGCCAAGCAGCATGGTGTTCACAGGAGACAAGGACCACCGTTTTGAGTACAATCACAGCCCCTTACCTGTGGAGGGACAGCCCCAACCCGGTGCTATCCACCTGTACAACCATGCCATGGCTAGAAAGGACGGCGTACCTCCTCCCCCACCCATCCCAGCACCAGGACAACCCTGGGGCTCTCCTTCCCAAGTCGGGGCTCCACCACTACCCCTAGGCTTTGTCCCACATGTGAACTCAACAGCAACAATCAGAGGACGAGGACTGCCTTTCTGAATGACTGGAAATCCGAAATAGCAGTTTTGCGACAATGGGGGGGGAAAAGGCTAGAGGACTCAGTTTTGAGCCTGAAGCCTCTCAGGCCAGAGCAAGAGGGATCTGGAGATTCACACTCAAGTTTGTAATAACTTAAATCTGTATAAGTCATTGCATTCCTCCTCAATCTGGAATGTGGAGTACGTTGCAGAAGGACAGCGGAATAACACCGGGGGAGCTTTTCTTGCTCATACCATTTTCATAATTTTTTGTAATCTATTCTGCTGTCTTTTAAATTAAACTTCTACCTTTTTTGAGTGTACATTTATCGGGCAGGTAAATTTTAAAATCTCTACCCTCACCTGTCTGTAATTGCTCCAGGGCAGACTAGTATTAATGTTTTGCACTACTGACTGAAGTAGGCGGAAACTATTTTAGCTATGAAAAGGAAAACCGATAACGTGCTTTACCTGCACAATTAGGAATATGACCAGTAATGTAGTGTCCTCTTTTTTTTTTTATGGCCATGATTATGTTGAAACAATAACTACTCAGTTGATTGGGTTGATGGCTTAGATATCAGCACAGGGAGCTATGTGAAGAGAAGGACTGACAGTTCCAGATAGACTGGTAGCACTTGGTCGACTGCAGCAAAATCGGATCTGACTTGATGGCTGTTCTCACTCTCAATTCCACTTGCCTTTTTGCCAGTTGGTGTTAGTGTAAAATCTTGAGCAAAAACAAAACACACACACACACACACACACAACCCAATTTCAAAGAGGAAACAATGTCTTTTTTTTTTTTTTTTTGTACTAAAATGATTTTTTTCCCCCTCCCTCCTCCTTTGGCAAATGTTTATTAAAGAAATGCCAACAACGTATCACTGTCTCTTTAATTAATACGCCGGTATCGTCGACAGTCTCAGTAACCAGCGACTGGATATGTTGTCTTCATGGATCACGACACTAGATGGCAGTGTCACGTCTAACATTACTACACACCTTTCGGTGCGTGCGCCCATTGCAACATGAAGATGGTTTTTTGTGATTCAGATTGACATTCAGTGCCGTGTCTGTAGGCAGATTTACGGGCTTGTCACTTTTACTCAAAAGCGACTGAAATTTGCCGGCAACCACAACTTCACTGGCGCTAAACCTCCACACCTAAAATCATATATCCACAATTCATGGCGTATATGGACAAGCTTATGCAAATAGACCTTTTTTGCTGCATTTGTGGCATGAAAGCACTTAAACCTTTATGCCAAAAGACAGTCAGGTTAGTTCCAATGAGACTCCCAAAGGAGACCTGGCTAAGGAGATAGCAGCAGACAAAGTCTCAGACAACATAATGCGCAGCCTCAAACGTAGATACAGACTGTCAGGAAGAAAGGAAATATTCCGACAGATGACAGCTCCCAGTGGACGCAGTCTTAAAGCACTGTAAACTCGTACTTATGAACTCGGTGGAAAACAGTTTATCAAAGATCACAAACCAGCCCTCAGAAATGCTGCTATTTAATGCCAACTTTGATATGATTTTTTTTTTTTTTCCGGACGTCAGACCTTTTTCGCCTCTATCCAATAAGGAGTGGCTCTCAAATAAATTACTTTTTATTTCTAAACTTATTCCTCGCAAATCGTCTTTAACTGAAAAAATATTAAATGCTGTCGCTGTAGAGAAAATTGGAGAGACAGCTAAGTAGTCTCAAAGGATAAAAGGATAAACTTCCGAAACAGAATCTTCAGAGAAGATTGATCCAGTTGGAACAACTTTTAATGTAAATCAATCTACCTGGGTAAAAATATATAAAAAGTATTATCAAGTAATGAGGGAACAAAAAGCAAAAATGGAAATTCAATTCTTTTTCTTTCAGGGTCAATTGAATCACTAATCCACGACATGAAAACATTCCATTATGCTACATTATGGACGATCCAAGTGCAAGATTTGTACTACAAAATATTAAAATGTCGGGAAGAGCCAACGAAATAGACAGTATCTGACCTTAGATGCAATATTAAACTACACAGAGCAAGAGGTTTATGAATAAAAAAAAGGAAGACTTGATGGACAAAGCATCCCTGAGCCACGGCTCAACAAAAGGGACACAGTCCACACACATCTGCCCTTTGTTTTACCCGTCACATCCACATCTGAATTTGTCACTCGTCACATCGCTGGTGATGAAAAAGTGATTATCTCGGGGGGGGGTTTCCGTTCTGCAAAGCTAATTCAGAGAGCGGATGGCAGCTCGTCTGCGATTAATACGCCGTGGATGATGGATTGCTGAAAATTTACGGTAGCTTTGGCGGGACTGGCAGCATCGTGGTTTTTGTGTGATTGATTGAAACAACAGGCAGCGAGATTTAAAGGAAAGATGAGTCGAAGGGGCAGATGGAGGCAGGGAAGACTGTGGATTTTGGCTATAATCCATTCAAAAAAAAAGAAAATCAAGAGGCCTCCTGGTCAGATACGACATTAGTTTAGTACAGTGTTTTACCCACTCATAGACCCTTACTCCCTTTACTTTTGTGTTAATCTTACGAAAAAACACAGTAAAACTTACCAGCTGTTTGTTTTGCCCTAATATTTGGCTGCGCAGGTTCAAAAGTTGAGTGAACTCCAGCAAAAGTAATTAAACAGATGTATTTATGAAATGAAAACTAACCTAGACTTTCTACGATCAGCCTTCTGAAAAACAGGGTCCAAACATTTCAGCACAGCAAACGAAAAAAAGGAGCCGTCTACAGGTGAGCTGATTACCCAGTCACATGACCTGCTGTCAGGTAACCAGTAATGGATATTTCAATCAATCCCCACCTACAAAATCCAGGGAATAAAACCAACAGTATTTACTCTTCTGTTCCCTGATTCCTCATTTTAGGTTACAGGGAACACTGTATGTCCCATTCGTGCCAAAACTTAAAATTAAAAACTTTAGACAAACCAAGGCTGACTGCTTCCCCTTTTTGTTTTAAAGTTAATTTTAGGTTAAGCTAACATTCTGCTGGCGCTAACTTTATATTCACCGTTGTTTTCAACGCTTATGAGCAACATGAGTGTGTAAAGAGACTGTTTGATTTGGCAGAGTTTAGGAGGTTAACTCACATTTAAGAGAAGGGAACATCACCTGGAATGGGAATAAGAAGAAATGCCTTTATTTTGTGGATCCTGAAAGGCCCCAACCCCACTTTTCCCACTTTAGAACCTGACATTTATTATTGCATTTATTGCAATGCATCATAGAACACGAGTGCCACAAATCCTGATAAAATCAGATGAATAAATGTAGAAGAAAAGAAGAAAGAAGACTAAAAAAAACCAAAAAAAAAACAACCCACAACATGAAGTGTTTTATCACAGCGTTACAGAGGAGGTGACTTTAATCACAATCGAAAAGGAGGCAAGTAGTTGTGATGAAAATTAGTTCTGGCTGTCGATAAATCCACGAAATTAAAAAAAAACAAACCCAAACAACAACAACAAAAAAAAAACAGCCCATTTGTTTTGAAAGGCTTCAAAACCGGGACGATACTTTCTCAAAAAAAATCTGAATCTTCCTCCGTCTTCATAGAGACGTCAGACGGGAATAAAGCGACAAATAAAGATGGGATTGATCTTTTTTTCTTTTTTCC
The DNA here is from genome assembly GCA_016859345.1 of Istiophorus platypterus. Lineage (NCBI taxonomy): Eukaryota > Metazoa > Chordata > Actinopteri > Istiophoriformes > Istiophoridae > Istiophorus > Istiophorus platypterus. Next base: position 16,040,412 of record CM029125.1, read on the forward strand.
GAGGCGGATGGTAAACGCGTTCGCGGAGAAAGGCACACATCAACCACGCTGACAGGAAAATTGGCCAGAAATGGTCACAGCGTGGTCCCTCGCTCTCTCCGGCGTATGGCGGTGTTTACCGAGACCCGGTCCTTCCTCTGATTCTCCCCACACAAGAACGCGCGGGCATTTCCATCACCTCGCTTCCAGGGGCCTTTAATAGTCCGGCTCCAATTACCGATGCGCGCGACCTTCGACCCCTGAGGCCCGGAGCTGCTAAATGCCGCACATACTTGGGCCTCGCTCGCTCGCATGCGCGTTGCATGGCAGGTCTTTGCATTGCACACACACACACACACACACACACACACACACACACACACACGCACACAGTATGTACTCTCTAAACACTGCACTGGCCGGATGGAGTCACAGTGTGGTGCTAAAGGACTGGAGAGGAAAAGCTGAAAATCAGAAGCATCTCATTGCATTAACTAGTTTTTTTTTTTTTTAAATAATAAACCTCTCAAAACTGAACACTATGACCAAGATATCCCTGTTAATCCTCGAACCAAAGCCCACAAATATGGACACGTGCTCATTTAATATAGATGACTGACAAGCAGAAGCCGACAGAATTCATTAAATCCTACTTTAGGGGCCGGTATGTGCGAGGGAGTCGTCACGGGGCCGGAGACTTTTTCTCCAACTTCATTACCTGCCGGCTCTTTTTCGGAAAATGGAACGCGGCCAATTACGATCCACACGCTTATCATAACGGGCTCATCAGAGACTCGCCTGAACTCGGGCTTGTTAACTCATCGCCGTTCCGAGGCGGAGGAGGCGCCATCCGTTCCGAAACTGTTGACGGCCGAATGGGGACGGGAAATAATTAAGAGTTAAAGGATGATTTATTGAAGGATTAACGCGCCGCCTTTGAATTAACCTTTTGAGATTTTGCAGTAACCCAACCATTATGTGACCCGCGGTGCATCGCCGCGCCTTGGGCCATACTGCTCCTTGAGGAGGGGAGTCAGATGAATTAATGGCTGTTTAATGGCCACTTGTCAAACCTTGTTTTATCAGTTTTTTTCTGTGTGTGTTTGTGTGTATGTGTGTGTTTAAAGAGAACCAGAGAGAGAGAGAGAGAGAGACAGAGGAAATGCATGCTGCTGACATTTTTTGATAATTTTTTGTTTACAGTTTTTTGGGGGTTTTGTTGTTTTTTTGTTTGTTTTCATGAGTGATTCCCTCCTGGGGCTATGTTCAAAGTAGTTTTTAATTAAAATGTGAAATCTGGAAAAAAAAAAAGTAGTGGTGGCGAAACAATGGCTGTGCAGTCTTCCACACGCATGCACATCGAAACTTTCATGGTGTCAGTAATTACGCCAGCTGCATATTATTCAAGCTTAGGTTGAATCCCGACCAGTAACGTGACTGCGTTACAGAGTGTTGAACTCTCCTAATGAGTGGTTTTTTTTTTTTTTAAGACATCACATTAACTTTGTAATTTCAGAGACAGCGATTTACTTAATATTCACCGTGTGAGCAGGGGAAAAGCCTCCGGAGCAGATCGGGCGTGATGAAGTGTTTACGGCCGACTCCGTTTCCGTTCTGGCCATCGGGCCTGTGTGTCCGGCAGCAGGGGGACGCTGGGCTCAAAAAGGTTACGCCGCGCCGACCTTTATTGTGCCATTGTCGCACATGGGGGCGGAGATTGGTTGGCGAAAACCGTCACGTTAGCGAAAGGTCATGTATCTGGTCTCCACATCAGTCAATGCGACTATCGATGAGCACTTGTGTTGTGAAGCTGCTGATTCCCCTTCTCCTGTCTTTTGTTTGTGTGTTTCCAACAAGTATAATGTATTATTTTCTTTTAACATATGCACATGTCCCATCTTTGTTTTGTTTTTTCTCTCCTCCGCCGTGAGATACGGCCTCACCTTCTCCCTGACACCCTTATTAACTCCAACCATGAAGAAAAAGGGCGCCCCAATCATTTACAGCAGATGTGACCCATAAATGTCGCGCTCCGCTTCACTTCGCACTTTACCTTTGACATGTAAGATCAGGCTTCGGTAAATTATTGTGAAAGTTAATCTGTCCCTTCTTTGAGAAGGGCACATCGCAGCAGAGATTAATGCAAAAAGTTACAACGGTGAAGAAAAGTTAAATAGACCATCACTTCTGCTTGAAGATGGTGTTGATGGTGTTGATGAGCTATTGTATGCGATGCATGGGAGATTACTCTTGTCTCACACTCTGTTTGAATAAGTCACTTACATATGGAATATTTAAAGCAAGGCTGTGCAGCTCGTGCTACACAGTGGCCTCTGTGGCCACAAGCGGCAACTGAAGGATAACGGCGCATGGAAGTGGCCTCCATTTCCCAAGATTCTCGAGGGATTTACCTTGAAGACGTTATGATTCGGCGATCGGGGTGAGGTGGAATCCAGCTTAACAGTAGCACAGGTATAGACCGGACATAAAGTCAGCAATCTGACTCAGTCATGTCAGTAATTCAACAACAACAACAACAACAACAACAACAAGCCACATAAACTAGAATACCATTCTAAGTAAAGCTGTAGCAGCGAAACCCCTGACTGGACTGTACTGTGCAAAAGTTTTATTAATCGCATTTAACTCCTGATGCGTAAGAGGAAGATTGTGTTGTTTCCTTTTTGAAAACGTACATATTCTAGCTTTAATTCTTCCAGTGTCCAAAGAGCCCGACTTTGACACATGTTGTTGTTCTTTTTTCCCCCCTGACAATTTTAATCATTTTCCCATCACGGATCAATAAGAGTCTCCCAAGAACAGAAGGAAGCAGTCACAGCGGCAGTAACAGTATCAGTGGTTGGTTTTTCAAAATATAAAGTCTGTGTATTCCCTCATCACCATGTAATGACATGCTTTTAAGCGGATTATGTTAAATAATGGTTATGGAGTGGACAGTGTAATGCTGTTATATGATTAAATCCTTTGCTTGCCGCCACGCAAAATCTCATATCTCCAAGGTGAAGCAAAGCTAGATGATCTGTAACAAAGGGTACAAATGTTTTTACGAGGCAACTTTCCACACATTATGGCTGTCCAAGCCATAGCAAAAACAATTTCCAGAGCCATTAACGTAGATTGCATAGGAAAACATAACTGCTTTTTCCATAAATGTGGAGAGAAACATGAAATCAAGCGTGAAATGTGAGAGTTGCAATCCAGAGAATTATTGTGGCTCAAATTGAAATGCCGTGGGGGGCTGGATACAAAACCGGCAACCATTTTGACGTGTGTAAAGGTCGATAAGTCAATAAGACATCTTGTTTATGATTCATTGCTTGTTCTGGAGATTAAGCCGTACCCAAATACTGCGCGGTCTGCGCTCAGCAGTTCTGCGTGCCGTGCTGTTGACACTGCACCGGGAGACGTAGCGTGAAGTCATACAGCGAATGTACAGTGCATCTTGTTCCGCGGCGCGTTTTCTCCAACAAGCTCCTGCAGAAACATTTCCGTTCTCGTGTTGTTTTAAGTGTTGCTTCAAAGCGAATGTGCCGCAGATGAACTGCTGACATCTTCCAGAGCAAACAGCCTGTCAGAGAAAAGCATATTGCCTCACACCCAGGACGCGTATTTACCTGGAGGGAAAACTCACCCCCAAGACTCCTGAACCCGTCTGAAGGAAGAACTATAAAACCGTTTGTGCGCGGATGTTTATGATGAGGAGGGAAAATGAAATACGACAGTAACGATGATGACTGAGACTGTTTGGGGAACGTGCCATCAAGCTGTAGGAAGGAGCTTAAATACATACATATTTTAATGGGCTATGAGTCATTATTAATAACACAGCTTATTTAATTTGAACTGGCAGGTAAAACATTAAGAAAAAACCCTCAAAACAAAACAGCAATGGGGTTTAATTAAAAGAAAAATAAATCCGATGTAATATCACAGCCAACAGCAACATTTTATGTGATGTGGGAAAATTATTTATATAATAGGTAACTGAGGAGGTTTTAAGTTGTCAATAAGAAAGTGTGAAATTGCCTGCATAGCAATGTAATTCATTTGGGTCCAGATCAAATCCAGGCAATGCTAATAAATCAAAAATGAGGAGGGAATTGCCCCATTAATAAAATAGGCTCTGGAAAAGCTTAAAACTTTTTTTTTTTTTTTCAAGTCTGCAATTGATTACTCGTAGTTTTGGATGAAAAATTGTACAAAATTATGCTCACAATGTGACTGAAGTCTATTTTCTACACTATAAGTTACCTGTAGCTTCTGAAGGCTTCTATATTACACCGGTAAGAGCCGAGCTGAAGCATATGTTGAACATATCACTCATTCAGGGTTTTAACTCCATGAGGTCTCACAAACGACAGGTTAAAAAGCAGAACGCACGAAACCATTTCGCTAGAAGCCAAGTTTTTTTGGACTTTTTTGGATCCTTCATTTCCCATAATTCAACTCAGCTATGTCTTTTGTTTGATCCTTCCCGGTAGGTATATGCCCCGATGTTTTTAACTCTACACCTCCAGTTTTTTGTGGAGGTCTTTTATGTAAATGTAACTTGAGTCTCATTATTCAAGTGTTTTCAGAGGCTGTGTTCTCCACATGATGAGTAAATTGTCTCTGACATCTAAAATCGCTGCCCCGTTAAGGGTCGCGATACCCAGACTCCCCTGCGGAAACGAGTCTCGCACTCGTTCCTTTTCTCTTGAGGCAAGAATGAATCTTTGAGACAGGACCGTTATTTAATGCCGGCTCACACGTGCCATCGTAGGAATATATATTTTTCAGGGGATAACTGGTGCTGGGGAGATGTATTGCAGTTTCCTCAGGTATTGCTGTTGTGTCGAGGTGCAGAGATTTGATGGTAAAAATGCAAAACAATCCACATTCGCACACTTAGCTGTTAAATCCTTAGAACGTTTTTTTTTTTTTGGATGCCATTAGAGAAGGGACTGACCCAACCTCATTATGTTTGCATGGGATCAGGCAGCAATAATGGCTTAGAAGTTTAGGTTGCTGGTAAATGCCCCCGGGTTGGTCTTTGAAGGTGGATGCCCATCTAAAGCAGAATAATTAGAGGAAGGAAAATATATTACAGTCCCCTTGTTCTTTTTAATCATAAGCTTGAAGCTACAAGACATTTGTATTAGTTGGTGAAGTACGTGTCATTTGGGTGCTCCCAGGAGACTTGATTTGACTTGGCATGGGAGTGGTAAAGTACGTCAGGCATATTGCCAGTTTATTTGCATTTCTGGTGCGGGTTGGCAGTCTGTTAACCGAAGAACATCCTCTTCCGAATCACAAATATCCGCCTTTGTCTTTGAGACTGTCGACAATTATTGGTAGCACTGAGGCTACAGGGAGGAGCGCTGTCTGCCCTTATTACAGTAGCTGTTTTTTCATGGAACAAAAGTGTCTCCATTTGCATTCTCCGTAACTTCGGGGCTCGAAAAGTTCATTTATTGCACTTGAGGTTTGTCTGTCTGGTTGTCTGTTGGGTTGAGTTTTTGCTTAGGTTTTTTTTTTTCTTTCTTTCTCCGAAGATGAAAAATCAAGCCCCTGCATATGCAGAGCTGTTTGATTTCTTTCAAACAGAAAATAAATAATCTGTATACTATACCATCCCTTACAAAGTTTAAAAAGAGAATTGCATTAGAAGGCACGCGGTTTGAGAAAAGTCCAAAAAACCCAGAATTTTTCATTCTTGCAGCGGTTTTATTACAAGCTTCTGCTTAAAGCGAATGGTCATCATTTTGAGAAACGCTTTAACGCTTTACATTTTATCAGTTGGATCAGATGTAACCGCCAGCAACGTAGCTTCGGAGCCACGTTTCCAACCGTTTGACTACATCTTTCTAGTTTCTTTTGACCACGTGGAAGATACTGTCACCGTCACCTGTTATCTTCTCACTCAGGTCACACATTTCAACCGTGAACATTTTTTTTTCCGGCTCGATTGCTTGAAATTAGGGTCTGAATTTATGGCGTCGTCTGTCCTAATGAAAAGACATTAGGGCGGGAACAACCTTCTCAAGAAAGTGAATAAGTACATTTACCATAAACGTGGAACTGCTGCTTCAAAACTGATATTAAAAAGCATAATCAAAAGTTATAACAAGAAAGAAGCATCAATTAAAGCAGATAACGTTTGGAAATTGCTTAAAAATACTACAATGAATTTGATGTGAACAGATGATGAGACTTTTGTGGTGTTTTTTGGGCTTTTAGCTCAAACACTCTGTTGACTCTCATTTGCAGGTAGCTGTTATCTAGATAGCATCTATATTGATTTCAATACTTTTCCATATATCTTAGTTATTTGAAGTTGGGGAGCTGGTTGACCAGCCATTTTCAGCCTTGAAAACATCGTAATGTAATGTTGACCTACACCCACAGAGGACACTTAGGCAGAACCATCTGCTGTTTGTCTCCAAGATTGAAGTTTTTAATGGGAGCAAGATTTTACATAAATGTTGGGGAATGATTCTGCTCCTTGCGCATCGGTGGGGTCACGGTAACGAGCGCGGACCAACCTGTAGCCTTGGCTACGAGTCATTTATGGCCCGATGTGGTTTTCTGCTGTAATGGCACTTTGTGTGGAGTGCTGAGATGAGGACAAACTGTATATTCAGTGTTCAGCCCAGTCTCTCGCGGTGTGATTAATGAGCGAGCAGACAGACAACCAGGGTGCATTCTAATCACCCGCAAGGACAAAGAGTGATAGAGAGAGACAGAGGCTGTGAAAAAATGTCTCCATACTAATGGCTCCAACAGCCTGCAATCTACAGGAAATTTGCCAGAACCTGTAAAGGGGAAATCTGCCCTAATGATCATAAAAATGACACTCTCATACATTTGCTCTATAATCTGCCCTTGGACAATTCAGCCTAGATTCCTTTAAATGAGTAGATGTGCAAGAGAGAGTCACACCGTTGCTGCCCTGGCCTGTTCTGTTACAGGACCGATCTAACACGGTTTCCACTTTCACATTTTGACAGTGCATTTTTGTTTTTACGTCTTATCTTTTTACCTTTACTGTGATTCCCCCTTTCATACAGTTGGGAGTGACTTCATTCTTGACTATTATTATTTCTTAACATTAGTTTAAGAAAACAATTAAAAAATATATATCTCTATATACGTGTGTGTGTGTGTATGAGGTGCTATTTTCTTTCCGAAGCTTTCAGCTACCTTTTATAATCCTCTTTTTTGCATAGATTTTGCTGTTGTATCACAGACCAGTGGTAAAGACCATGTGATGTGACTGAAATCCTCAAAAAAGCTAAAACGTGGGGACCTCGGCTTGAGCTTTTTTCTGTCTGTTTTTCAGTTTTAATGCACCTTTCTGTACCATAATGTTCCTTTTGGGATTTGTAACAACTGGTTCCTTGTACATTCACTCATACATTGCACCATATACGTATTTGTATATATGTAGTTTGTTTCCTTTCCCTTTACTTTTTTGGCCGCTATTTATCCATCCACCAGACATAGAGCAACATTAGCATTCGTTTGCAGTCGTGTGTTAAGTCCATTGTTCAATACTTTGGCCTCCACCAATCCCTGGGAAAAACATCTGTCTCTGCTGCTGAATGCTCCACTGTGTTCACCAGCTGGTCTCTAACTGGGTGCTGTTTAGTGCTGATTGGTTAGTGCTTAGTTGCTTTATCAGAGCTTTTACGTTGAAAACAGCTGCCTGTTGGGGTGGATGAAAGCAGTGTCCATAACAGGAAAGTTGTGGGGCTGTAAAACCAAGACAATGAGCTAAAAAAGGGCTCAAAAACGCTCTGTAGGGCTGAGGGGAACTGCAGGATCGGGGGTGATATTTCTCTGCTGTCACTATGAGTGACATCTTTCCTATTTGACACAGTCATTTTTCCCCCCATTACATTGTTTGTTTTAAATATAACATATCAATTAGTTAAATGTCTTCCTGGGGCCAGAGCGGGCGACGTTGAATCATATTTAAAACTGCTGGCTGAGGAGAAGCATAAATATAGCAAGACTGTTATTCACGTCGGCGGCAATGTAAAGCCACATGTCATCGTTCCGCCGCTGGCTGTCGAGGTGATGACAGCAAACGATGTTGGCTTTATAGATAATTGGCGGACTTTTTGGGGAAGAACTGATTAGGAGCCAAAACCGTGAAAATCCAGGGCTAAGACCAGGAAGCAGAGTTGTAGTCTTACACACTTCTCTGTGCCTCCATTACTGCTGTCACCCTCTCAATACCCCATAGAGACTGTGACTGCCCCTGACCACCTAAATGAATTAAGTCAAAAGCAGAGGAGGAGCTGAACTGAAAAACCTAATAGAAATAAAGACCAAGACCAAGAGACACTGGCCGAGGAGACGGAGCTGCAGCCATTTTCAACTGAAGTTAGTTAATCAACCCTAAACCTAAAATTAGGTATATGCAAGAGTATTTACGATCATATATCTCCTGTGTTAGCTTCTCTGCATTGGCTCCCTGTGAAATCCAGGATACAATTTAAAATCCTCCTCCTCACCTACAAAGCCCTTAATGGCCAAGCATCATCCATAGTACATGAATATGAAAGTAGAACACTTCGCTCCCACTTCGCTTCCTAGAGTCTCCACAAGTAGAACGGGAGGCAGAGCTTTCAGTTATCGGGCTCCTCTGCTGTGGAACTGTCTTCCAGTTTGGGTGCAGGAGGCAGGAACCCTCTCCATGTTTAAGAGTCGGCTTAGATCCTTCCTTTTTGATATAGCTTATGGTTAGAACTGGTTCAGCATTAGCTTGAGCCATCCCCTCACTATGCTGCCATAGGCCTATACTGTCGGGGGACTTCCCATGATGCACCGAGCTCCCCTTTCCACCACCTCCTCCTCTCTCTCTGCACATTAACATCTCAAAAATGCTTATTACTAACAGTCCTTCCTCTCTCTCCCGTAGAGTTGTGCTTCCTTGTCTCTCTCTTCTCTCTCCTCTTGTCGCTTCCTGCAGGTTTTTCTGCCTCTGATGCTCCTGAGTCTGGATCCATGGTTGCAGACCACCTACTGCCCCATGAGCCTGCTAAACACCCGCTGCCTTAATTATTATGATTATTTCTTTTACATTTCTTTTACCCCCCCCCCCCCCACACACACACACACACACACACACACACCACCACCACCACCACCATAAGCCAGGATCCGTTCAACGTTTCTTCCTGTTAAAAGGGAGTTTTTCATTGCTGCTGTCGCCAAGTGTTTGCTCAGGGGGGAAATGTTGGGTCTCTGTAAATAATAACTATAAAGAGCCTGGTTTAGACCTGTTCTCTATGAAAAGTGCCCTGAGATAACGTCTGTTATGATATGGCGCTATATAAATAAAGTTGAATTGAATTGAAATTGAATTGATTAATGCAGATTTATTTTCTATTCGTATATCTTGTGCACAAAATTTCCTTAGGGATGAATACATTTCTATCTTGCCTATTTTATCTCATCTTATTTTTCACCCCTTAATACTTAATTATGCTCATATATACACATTCTACCTCTACGGTATTTTCAAATCTGTTTTGCCGCACTGCTCAGGGTTTGCTTCTCTGGCTCATTGACTCTCAGTGACTTCAACATGGCACAGAAAACAGCAAGACCTGCCATCTATCACAGTTTTGCAAATCTGGGAGCCAAAGTCAGTTTATACATTTCCACATTTTGAAAAACTCTGCTTCAAATTAATGTGCAAATTTAGAAACCCAGTGAGAGCAAAAAAAACAAAACAGAAACCCTCATATTTCTAGTTTCTATGTCCCTGATTTTCCTCATTTTTGCTCCAAGATAATTATTCACTGGTCTGTCACAACCCAGTTAAGTCACTGGTCACTGAACAAATGGCTTTATTTCCAATTGAGAAAAATGGATAAAAGCTAAAGTGAAAATGAATTGTTAAAGAAAAATGTGCAAAGTTGTGTTGCTTAATGGTTCAAATTCACAATCTTGTGACGGGCCACCATTATAAAGCGCACTGGTCACCATCTGTCTTTATATCGTTAAAAAAAAAAAAAAACATATCCTGAGTCTCCTTTATCTTTAATTAGTTATATTACAAATAATGACTTCTCTCTTCTCTGTTGCTCGCCTTATTAAAAACAGTTGCTAGAAAAAAGAAAATTCCTCTCAAGCCAAGACGAGACTCTGTTTGTTTCTGAATCTGCCTCATCACTTCTGTTTTCTCCCCATGAAAATTGAGTGTCCATGTGTGGGATGTATTGCCAAAAGTCACCATAGATTTAGGTGATGTATCTGCTGTCACTTTGTGCATTAACGCCCTGACCTTTTCTTCCCACTTCAGAAGCAATGTGGCCCAAGCTGGTAAGAAAGATGGATACGTAGAGGATGAAATCTGTCACGAGGAAAGAAATTAAGGAGGCCGACTCTCAACCGTGGTGGTACCACATATAAAACCACAGCAAATAACTCTGAAATGTGAAGCTGGCAATGTTATCACACAAAACTATAATATACTGAAGTTGGAAAATGGACTTTAACTGGGCTGGAGGAAGAAGAAAAAAGAAGGAGTAAGAAAACATTAGGAAGTGAGGGAAGACAGAAAGAAGGAGTAAAAAGGATGATGGGTTTTGCAGCAGAGGAGAAATCAACTTCTTTCTTCACTTGCGCTCTTTCGTCGGAGCTGTTCCACAATAGATCAGGGCCGAAATGTGGATTGATTGCACTGTCAATGCCTGTGTTATCCCCCTTTTGAATGAATCTAATATTTGACTCGGTTTGTTATTCATGCCCCTGATTCTTTGCGGTGCCATTTGGCTCCATTGTCACTTTCAATTCATCTTGCGCTGACCTCACTGTCATTAACCGAGCGCAGTATCGTAGAGCAGGTTTTCTTCTGAGAATTGTGTATATTTGAGGATATACATCAAATATATCTTGATCAGTTTTAATTTTTTTAAGAATAAATTCTTCTGGGCTTTCTTCTGATATCTAGTGGTAAATGTGTAAACTGCATTTACTTAATGGTACTTTTAATTCATTTACTTGAACATTTCCATTTTATACACCTTTATACTTCTACTCCTCTAAATATCAGAGGGCAGTATTGTTAGAGATTCTGATTTATCAAATATTTAATGAAAAAGCAAATATTGGAGAAAAGTCCAAAAAATGATCACAAACTTAGAGTATGTGGCACAACTTTAGTCCTGACTGAAATATTTAAAAAATGTAGGTTTTCATTGTTCCGAGAGGATGAATACTATTGATTTTGGCGATTCCCCCGATGTCTCCTCAAACAACACCATAAGTTTGATATTTGTGATTTTGGATCGCCAAGACATTTGGTCCAAACATTCCAAAAGGTTCCTTCTCAGAATGAATTCTTCTTGTTTACTTTTCATCTAGCGCCATCAGGCCAAAATTGAAGTTTGTCTGCTGATTTGATTTACGTCTAAATCCTTGCAAAACTAACAACTGATGTTGTGTTCAGTGATGAATACTAAATGTTAGCATGCTTACGTGCTAAACTACAACATCAGTGTGTCATCATTGCCATTATGAATATATTAGCATGCTGACATTAGCATTCAGCTTGAAGCGCTGCAGAGCCACTAGCATGGTTGCAGAGTCTAACCCTTGTTTACCTGATGGACCAGTCGGAACCAGTCAATGCAATAAAATCAGTCATGACATCAATATGGATCAAAGGAGAATTTTTATTTTATATCTGTGACAGATATAAACATCATATAGACATCAGTGTCTCCACATTTTATATGCAAGGTAAACATCTCACAACCCCTCAGATTTGTCTTGTGACCTACTGGAGGGGACCCGAGCCCTGGGTTGGGAACCACTGAACTATACTTCCTACATGACTGTGCATAACTGTACATAAGGTAATTAAATTCAGCTCCACCCAACCATCTTAGTCATATATAGTAATATATATAGTAAGAATGGACATTTTTCTGCAGAACCACTCTTTTTACTATTGATACTTTAAATACATTTGGGTTTTGAATGTAGGGCTTGTATGTTATATTGTTGTACTGCTATTTTTACATGGATCTTGGTTGTTCCCTCACCACTGCTGATGTCCCAAACTTTTGCAAATACAGTAAACTCCAAGTGCTGAGCATTTTTCTCTTTCCTATATATCCACTGCAGACTCATCCTGCTCTCTATCTGTCCTCCCTAACTGCAGGATGCTGTGCAGTATTATTCTTCTTCTTCTTTTTTTTCCCTCCATCACACTCCTCCAGTCACAGGTATTTACCGCCCCAGAGGCGCATCATGACATGCAGTCGCTGAGTCAAGCAACACTGACACCAGAGGAGAAGATTATTCATGTAAAAGCACCATGAGGCCTTGTCTGGTTAACTTCCATATTAAGATAAAACATATTCAAGCATAAAAAAAAAATGTGTGTCTGAGGTGGTACGGTCATATTGGAATGAGAAGATATACACTTGTTTTTAAAATAATCTCCAACATGATCTCATAAAATAATCTCATAAAATAATCCTGGTTCAAACTAATGCTAAGAAGATTAGTTTCATATCTCAGATCTTGTGATCATAGTTTTAATGTTGCACCGGGAGATGGATGTATAACCGGAGAAAATCCAGGCACGGATTGCACAGCAACACGAAAAGATAAATCCTAAAAATTCTGCCATCAACTTTGCGGATTCCGATGGGATCAGGAGACGAAACTAAATCTTAAAATATCCTGTTGATGCACACGCGCAGCGGAGATATGGAATCTTTACTTTGTGATGAATAATTAATGTGTTTTGATCATTCGTGCTGTGGGCTACGTGCCAAGAGGGGAGTGCTGAACTCGTTCATCGCAGCAGCTTCTTGTGCTTTCTTTTTTTTTTCTTCTCCTTCTTCTTCTTCTGGTGGTTTTCTACAGCGAGCCAGAGGGACTTGGATACGTAAAACCCCAAGGACTCGGAGGACCACGATGTGTAAGAGATGCCGGCACAAGCCGCGCCAGTCTCTTGGCGCCCGGATTCCTCGGCACGAGCATATGTACGTTGGAACCGAAAGCCTGGCTTCAGCCGACTGAGAGGTGAACTGCATGCTGGGACGGCTGAGGGCTGAGTGAGAGAGAGAGAGAGAGAGTGAGAGTCTACCGGCTGGCGTAGCCATGGCAGCAGCGACACGAGGTGAAGGTAAGAGGTAAGGGTGACCTCCATTTGCCACGGATGCCAGCATTCGTCATGGTTTCCGGAAGGGGAAGGCGGCGGCGGCGGGGGAGGGTGGGGCGGGGTGGGGGGGGGGGGATCTTCCCCAGCGAGTTAACAGCCGGAGGGGAGGAACTGTTCAACAACATGAGCTGCAACGAGAGGCTGAGGAGTAGCTGTGAACCGTCCACCAAAACACACACACTGCACCAGGCTGCCTAAACAAGATATGACACATGCCTCATTCCCTTATGCCAGCCCATGACAAGTGATCAGGCAATCTCATAACTCATGCAGCGCCGTGGTGGCGGATGCACGCATTTGAATATATCTCCATATACAGTAGCTGGGCTTCATTATTTCGCATTTAAAACTGTGATAGCTTTGCTTGTCAAAGTCAAACCTACTTTTTCCTGACGTGAAGGAAACTCGTTTGTAAAACCGGTTCCGTCGGCCGGCGTTTCGGGCTCCAGGAGTAAAGACCCCGGCGACGCCAGCGAAAGTGGACGGGGACGCGTGAGCTGTGACCTGGAATTTCAAATGAGATCTTATAAACTGCAATTCATATTTGATGGGGTAATAGAACATGAATTTTTTAACTTCACTGAGAGAGACAGCGGGGGTTTTCGGGGGGGGGATGTTTCACACACACACACACACACACATACACATGCATTCGCCTGGTGGTTATGTGGTTCCTCGCAGCATTATAGGCAGATTATCTCTCCGTTAAAGGAATAGTTTGACATTTTGGAAATTGCACTTTCTTGCCAATAGTTAGATGAGAAGATTGACACCACTCTAACATCTCTCTCTCTCTCTCTCTCTCTCAGCAAATATGTAGCCAGCTTAGCTCGGAGGCATGGAAAATGGAGGCCGGGGGTGGGGATGGGGGCTGTCTCTGTCGAAGGTGACAAAATTAGCCCACTAACACTTAAAGCTCAAGGTAATATGCTAAATCTCACTATTTAACACTATTCTTCACTGGTTTAATGGCGCCTGTCTGGAGAATTAACACCACTCAGGTTTTAGAAGGTGCTATATAAACAGGAATTCACTTACTTACTGCTTGTCTATTTACATCATAGTAATTAATGGAACGGTGCATGGATTTGTGTTTTCTTTTTGCCGGTTTCCTAGGAAACCCAAAGTGCATTTGGGTGGAAAAATTTTCAAACACTGGAGTTTGACATATGAAACAAATGAGATATAATGTGTTAGTCGGTGAGATCTACAGGTGTTACAAGGTTGTTTTTGTTACCGCATGACAAAGCCACGCCATTAGATAAGATAAGCTAACCAGCTGCTGACTGTGGCTTCATATTGAACAGACAGACATGAGAGCGGCATGAATCTTATCAACTAACTCGGGAAGAAAGCGGAAAAAAAAAGCTTATTTCCCAAAATATCAAACTGCTCCTTTCAAACCCCACAATACAGTACAGGGGCCATATAAATGCTACTCTATCCATACTCTGGCAGACCTTCCATTACGCATTATCTCCCGTTGGTGCGGCGATGCATCTTTAAAAAGTACAGGTTACCTAAGACCGAGCATTTGTTTCCAGATACAGCTCTGTGAAGAGAAAACAGCCAGAGATCGCCTTCTATGGAGGAAGCTGTGGCGAAGTGGTTTCATAAAAAGAAATATTTATACCCAGGCTGCTTATCGCCCAGCAAATGTCGAGAAGTATTAATATGTAACATCCTGCAGGGCTCTCCAGGACACTTGCCATAGCTCCAAAGAGGGAGAAAGCCCAGTGTTATCAAGGTTTGGCAGTGTGACTCGGAGATGGTATCAGCCATCGCTGACTGGATTCCATTAGGCAACGCCCACATCTATGTCTACTGAACATATTGGCTCACGCCACGGGGGGAACGCGGCGAGCGATAGGCCTGCGGTCATGACACATGAGCTATCATCAGCCGTACAGGAAGGCATATCAACACGTGCACGTTAGTTTACCGCAGACCTGATGCTGCACTGCAAAGATTATACGAAGTCTCTCTCTCTCTCTCTCTCCCTCCTATAAATCATACTTTGGTGGAAAAATAAAGCAGCATTTACAATGATGGGGATATTCTTCATCGCCTTTTTCCCCCTTTTTTTTTTACGCCCTGACTACTTCCCCAAGTGCCCAGATTTCACAGCACTAATAGGATGAGTCACCCCCCCCCTTTGCCACTGTATACACGGAGCTGCTGATTTAAACAGCAGATTTGCATTGCAAAGACAGTAATAGAAAAAATTCAAAAAACAGGACAAGGGTATAATGAGACAGCAGATAAAGGATAAGTAATGAGAGGCAGTTCATTGTTAAATGCAGTGGTCCTCGGAGGTCAGGGATGCGAGGTTGACGGCGCTAAGCTGTAAATCTGCGTCGCTTGTTGTTTTTAATGAGCCCCAGACTCAGAGAGTCATCAACAATTAAAAGAAAATCAATGGGTTTATATTCCTTCTGCTCACCTGCTAGAAAGGTATGGCTGGCTCAGAGCTGCTACATGGGCAGCGGCTATTAACAAATTTCAGTTCAGTTTTTCAGTTGATATTTTACATTAGGTTATAATATAGCTTATTAAGTTTTAGGTCAATTTTGATATATTTCTTTAAAAATTATTCCTGAAGACTTGTTGTTTGACATTGATATGTTTGAATTTATTAGAATGTGGATACTATTCTCATGTGTATTTCTTCTGTTGAATATAAAGCTACAGCCAACTACTAGCTTAGCTTTATATAAAATGTATTTATCCATATTAAAACTGGGTATAAAAACAAAAGGATTTTGATTATATTGGGCGTGGGGGGGTGCTGGACTTTTACTTAGCCGGGAGATGTGACTTCCTAGATCCACAGTTTGTTGTTTTTGTACACTGCAAAAAAATGTAAAAGTTGAGAACTCTATTGTACAAAGCAAACAGCTGCAGAGTCTTTGCATTTACTCAACTTTGGGAGCATAATTGACTCAATTTAAGAAGTTAGCATTTAATCGAACCTTTATTTTAGGTTTGATAGAATACAGATAGCCCAGCTGTTACAACCTTTCCAATCTTTGTGTTGAGCTAAGCTAACTGGCTGCAGACACAGACACAAGAGTGGTATCTTCTCATCTAATCCTTAGCAAGAAAAGCAATTATGATATTTCCCAAGATGTCCTTTAGATATGACCCATAGGCAAATAGTAACTAGTACAGCTAGTAAAGGATTATAATGCTTTCACTCTCTGGACAAACTTGTTTGACACTATAACAGACAAATCCAGCGCTGACTTAACACAATAAAAAATCTTTCACCACAAACAGACGCTAATGTAATTTCTGTGCCACATGACGGAGCTATGTGCTATGTGCTATGTGTCATCACCTGAACAGGCACCTCTCTGCCTGGGTTTCTCCTCTCTCTCTCTCCCTCTCCCTCTCTCTCCCTTAAAGTTTGCTCTGTTGTGAACGTGGGCGTTAATTCATTTTCTTCTGTGACAGCTTACAGGCTCAGGCTCGAGTTCACAGTTCTCCCACAGCTCAGACAAACACATTGTGTAGCCTGTTAGGATTATCTGCAGAGGCAACGCTGTAGAGGAGACACCGCCAAACAAAATCCTAATTACGCTGCATGCACCCTGCTCCTCTAGCAACATGGGGTCTCCAAAATATCCCTACATGAGCAACTGGGCTCTGTGAAGTGTTGCAGGAACGAATATGAATCTTTGTAGATCATTTTTTGGGTTTTTTTTTTTCTTCATTAAAATAGAGTTTAAAAAATTACAAAAGGTCGTGTGAGAAAACTGTATTATATGAAAAAAGATTACATGCTCTTCTTTTGAATTTCTGTCCATTCACTCTGGGGTTCAATAAACAGACTTTGGACTAATGTGTAAACCATTAAAAACGCATGAAAACATTTGGCACCTTCAGAATTGAAAGGAAAACCTCTGCCACACACTGAGGTCGGTTTTCCTTTTCCAAAACTGGCCCTATAATTGATCAACGAACTGTCTAAGTGTTAAGCTTTGCAAGTTCAAAACATTCAATACAGCAAGTGTGAAAGGGTGTTACCACTCTGTGCTTGCCTAATTATGTGATGCAGTATTTTCAGTTGCTAGGTCAAAGACAACCACCCCCTTGTGTCTGAATGTTTATTAGGCAGTGACCTGCAGAGTAATGAAAGGTGTAAAGATCTCTTGATGGCAGCTATCAATATACACCATAAATAACACAGTTTCAACAACATATGACCTATAAAAATGGTACAGTAACTTGCCAGAAAGGCCGTTTGGGACATTAACGTCATACAAAAAGGAGGATCACAGAAATACAGGAGTAGATACTGCGCCCATGCTTGCAAGACTAAGGCAGGGCCTGTGTGACTGTAAAATATTGCTGGAAAATGGATGAAGTGAGGTTAAAATGTGCGCAGGTCTATTATTTCAGGTCACAGTGTCACGGTATTTTAAGTACAAGGAAGAGACGCATTTATTTAGATGCTTATTGTAAAAAGTGAGTGCAGTGGAAGCAGCGGTACAAAAGTAAACTTCTTGTTTACTTGTTTACTTCTCTCCTGCTGTCAAAACCGAATTCACAATAAAGCAACTGAACAAGTATGAAAATCGTGACCAAAACTCTGCCTATTAAGACGACATGTTAACCGGCAGTCATTTCCAAGATATTTCCGAACTCCTGCTCTTGCTAAAATCCTGATTTTATAACCGTGACATCGTGTTACAAAATTATCATACACATAAGTTAAAGACGACAGCGGTGCTGTGATTTTTGGCTACACTCATTTGTGAAATGATCACTCACACAGAAAGTTAGAAGCTCGTTCAAGTCTATGTCAGCTACTGTGTAGCAGAGGGTTGTAGAGGTTGTTCCTGTGGGTAGGAAATGTGCTCATGGGGCATTACTGGCAACTCTCTGCCACGGAAAAGCACTTTAGGTTTGACCAAAAAGTTGCCACATTTGCTGCTAAGTGCTTTTGTAAAGAATAGTTGCTAGAGGGGTCTGAAAAGTCTGTAAATCTAGTGACAAAGGGCACCAAGTTGGTAATACTGCCTATAAAGTAACTCAGTCTGGACTTTTAAAACCACTGAGTTGGGCACCCAACCCTGGTACCAACATCAAGGAAAAGATCGGGGTCGTAGCAAAAGGATGAGTTGGCAGTTTAAATTTTGAAAAGGTAAAACTTTATCAGTATGAAGTACAACTATAAAAAGAGATGCTTGTGTGTTACTCAGGGGGTTCTAGTGGAAAAATATAGTAAATAATATACTGTAGCTGGTAAACCCATAAAATCCCATAAAAATGTGTGTGTGTGTGTGTGTGTGTGTGTGTGTGTTCAATTTTATTTATT
Source organism: Istiophorus platypterus (assembly GCA_016859345.1). Lineage (NCBI taxonomy): Eukaryota > Metazoa > Chordata > Actinopteri > Istiophoriformes > Istiophoridae > Istiophorus > Istiophorus platypterus. Next base: position 16,058,909 of record CM029125.1, read on the forward strand.
CTTTAAGTCTCATAAGATGCACTGATGTGATGGTGAACAGGAACGAAAAAAACAAAAACAAACAGAAAAAAAAAACAAAGAAAGAAAAAAAAATCAATAATACATAAATGTGACTCACCATCGACTGACTGGCGAAGCTTCTCTTTCAGAAGTTGCTTGTTTTGTACATGGCTGAGGGGAGAAACCGTCCACTCATCCAGGAAATAAGAGAGCAGCCATGTGATTTAGAGAGGAGAGCCCCTGTCAGGCATCCAGTTCACCTGAGACTTAGATCGTTCTAGGTGTTCAGCAGGCCCTTGATGGATAGACACACTGTCTTTATTGCTTTTTCTGGCCTTTGATCATCCCATTTCGGACATACTATTTCATTTTTTATCTGCACTGCAACATTATTTGCTACAAATGCTACCACCCCCTCCCCTGGTCTCTATTTTTTCCGAGTCTGCGAGTGCTAGAGGGAGATATCATGGCTCTGGTTGACTAAACCTCTGCAACTCAAAACCACCTCATGGCCTTGGTGTGCATTGGCAGGCGCTTCAGAAAGATGCACTCGCAGGTGGACTGCAAACACAAACACACACACACACAAACACACACACACACACACACACACACACACACACACACACACACACACACACACACACACACACGATACTAAACACCCCCAACTCTATTGAGCTTTGCTTCGTAATGAGCATCTAATAGTAATTTAAGGCCATAGCACTGACACCCATATTGATCTAGGTGAACAGAGCATGAAGAACATCCACAAATCAGTGCAGAGGTGTTAAAGTGCCTCTCTCATCAGATAAATCAGCGCCGTAGAATGACCATAAGTCCACATCTTCTCACCGCATATCAGCAACTTTCTATTTTATGTCACGTCTGTTAATATTGTGGCTCAGACGGATTTCTTTTCCGACAGTGACCGCTACATTTATCGACTCTCTGCATAAAAACTGTGAACCTCTGTTCCTATTATGTTTCCCATTTTATACTGTATATTTAAAGTTGCAGACAGGATTTTAAGCCATTTGTGTCCTGGTACCAAACCAGGGGTCGGTTTCACGAGAGAGTCTGTGAGCACTGTTGCTTAAATGGAGATTGCAAAATGGTGACAAAAACATCACAATCCAGATGAATTCATTTCATTTTCAAATTGCACATAAATTTGCCAAACCAAACATTTTTGTTTCTTACAGTTACAGTTTTTGTTTCTTACTGCTTACAGTTTTTCCAGGCTGCTTTGTGCAGATTTGAAGTAAGTCAAGAGCTGTGAACTGAGAAACTGTCAACAAACTTATCAGAAAAAGTGGCTTGGTGGTACATTGGTGAACCCCCTGTACTCAATGCTAAGAAAGGTTCTCGTATTTTCACCGCAGGGTACACTGAAATACAAAAATACCTTGTTTTTAAAAAACATATTTTAAAAATTCTCTCTCTGTCTCTCTCTATCAAACTCTGTCATAAAATACCTTGACATATACAAGTAATTGGCCATCACTACATGGCCAGTTACTAACACAATTAAAAAAGCTGCCCTGTGGAGTTTCTGCACACCGGTAGCGCTATGGAGCCGTGTATGTGCCCTTGATTTGTTTAGCTCCTCTGCAGACATGAGGCTATTTATTACACCCTCCTGCCACCAGTTTCAGGCTGCCAACAGTTGTTGGTAGAAAGAGAGAAGGGCACCAACAACGGGCAGAATAACAATGCAAACACTATGGGTTTCAAAATACTTGGCTTTACTTTATGAGGAAGGAAACGCATTCAACAGAACAGACAAAGAATTTATACTGAGTATAAACATAAATTTGTTTGTTTTCTGAAAAAAATAAAAAATCCACAAAGGGCCTTTGAATAAACCTTTGAATATACATATCTAACAGCATTAAGGATACTACGTTATAGCAGCTCTGTTATCTTGAAGCGATGCACAACCTCAAGCCAATCGGAAACACGCATCCTCCATGGCTGTGACATAAATGATCCAAATCATCTCCTACTATGACATGTAATTAATTTTGCTGGATTGCGTCGATGGTATAAACATGTCATTTACAACTATGTGCTCCACTCGAAACGCGCTGAATGTAAATTCTGTGACACATTATTATGTCTGGCAGCATAAAATCTCCCAAAACAGAGCTTCTGTATTTCTCTGCAGGAGTTTTCTCTTCACCTGGAGCAAAGCTCATTTCACTGGAAAATTGCCGCCGCCACTCCGCTCCCCACTCCCCCATTCTCTCTGCCTGCCTCTCTAAATTCAGCCATTATTGTAGTGCCTTAAGCACTAATCCAATTAGCTATAAGAAGCAAATGGAGCCATCTCTCATTTTAGCTTGTCACCTGCGCAGGGGGCAAAGGGAGGGGAGGCGGCGAGTTTTTATGGGGATTGTGACTTGGGGGGGAATGACTGATTCCTTGCATGCAAAATTTTTCAAGCCTGCAAATGAGAAGTTTTGACATTAAAGTGAACCATCAACAGAAAAATGACTTGGCCGTTGGATTAAAGAGGGAGCTGGAGTAAAGAGGGAAATCAAACTCACGGCTCCAAGCCCCCCCCGCCAACCCACCCCACAAACACCTGCGAATACATTTGCTCAGGGCATGAATTTTCCAGTCACCCTTCAACATCTCGCCGTTTGGCGATTAAACCTCAACATTTCACTCCGCCGACTTATTTGACCCTCGCCCGTGGCCTCAGGTGTACGGCCGGGTCCCTGGTCCCGCGCCGATCCATTAGACACTGTTAAAAAATAACTTCGGCTACAAAAGCACTTGTCCCGGGTTGCCCTTGGCAGCAAACATATTTTTCCTCAGACCTCTTCGCTTAATGCCAGATGGTGTCGACGCTCACAATCTCCGAAAAACAGTGTGGGTGGTGAAATCGGAATGTACCTGCAGCTATGATTTTAAAACGAGTCGACGGATGGGCTGACTACCACACTGCAGTTACGAGGCACCAGTGAAAAAACAACTACTATAGATAATTAAAGTTGTAGTATTTGTTTGGTAGCTTTTACTGCATAAAGCAGCTGTTTTGGGTGAGTTGCAACCGCATCATTTGGATGAATAAGATGATAAACTAAATAAAGTCGTGTATAATTCGATTTTGAGTGAATCATGTTGCCGAGATGGGCGTCAGGATCTCCCCAAAATGAACCTGACCCTACAATGGAAGACCGAGGGCTTCCTCCCCCTCTCACTTTCAATATTACCTGAATCTCAGAGCACGGCAAGCTTTGGTCTGTCTCTTAAATTACATGGAAAAGATCATTATATGAATGTAGACGATATGCAGCTTTGATATGTGGGGTACAGGCCTGGACTTTTGTCACTCCTCGAAAAATGGAAAACACCAACCTTCACAGAGCGAAGAGTGGGGAGTGACGGTAATGACCCAGTTTACACTCTGGGAGAGAACTGTTAGGCAAAATGGGACGGTGCGACTCCACTTTGGACTCTCCATTCTTAAAGAGGATATTACTGTCTAGACAGTTTGCAAATGTTCAAGAAAGCACGGCTCTACGTGTCGAAGTCCTTCAAAGTTGAACTCCATTCCGAAAAGCGCCATGCGCGTTTACTTTGCCGCCACGATAGCAGGATAGCAGTAGTTCCGTATGAAACTGAGTTGACTTTAGTCGAACATTTTGTCAAATATAAACGCTGCAGTGCCTTAGTCCTTATAGTGGAGCTTTGCTCAAATCAAATTCTCATTTAAAAAGAAGTTCTGCAAATGCATGATTACTGCTAAAATTGCCAAATGGACCAAAATATAGTCCTGACATTGATACTTCTTTCAAAATTGGCTGGCAAGGATAATTAAACTCGAGAGTGAGGCTACAAACTGAATTTCTAATTGATAATAAATTGTAGAATCCAATGGATGTGCATCTTTTTACAGTTTTTTTTTTTTATTTTAGAACAATCTTCGCAGGAAACCCATCAAAATCAGTGTCCGGGCCGTGACCCGGGCATTTCTTTTTTTCTTTAAAAATAAAAACACAGACATCGGTCTCAACGACACGGATGCCATTAGTCTCGAGAAGGGACATTTCCTGGGTGGAAACACTGATGTATTTTTAATGGGAAAAAAACCCTTACCTAATGCACTTGGCCTGCTGCACATTCCCTTATTGTTCTCTGGCTTTTTTTTTTGCATGAAGGGCCGGCGAGACATTCGCGGGCGGCTCTGTCCTGTTCCGACTGCGGCCACAGTCCTCACACAGCACCGGCAGACCTTGCCTGTAGCGCTATCTGCCTTTTTGACAACGCAGCGTCCTGTCATGATGACAGTTCTGCCTTTTGCCCTCCCTGAGCTTTTGCAGCGTTATATAGCTGGTGGTGGACCGCAGCGTGAAGAAACCGACACGGAGAGCAGGGATCTGTTTGTGCTCTGGTTTTCTGTTTTAACATGTTCGTAAAAGTACAACCGGTCTGGAGAGGTCAGCTGGAGACACCTCTTGAGTCATAGTATTTCAATCTAGCATGACACATTTTCTAGGATAATGCCTTTTGTATTTGAATGTGATGAAGGATTATTTTCCTTTGACTAAATTCTAAAGGCTTTGTTAGAAATAACACTCAAATGTACTGTGAAAAAACCCCAAAAACAAACTGTTTCTGTAAACTTGTGGCTCAGTCCACCAGACTGAGCATTAATGGGAACAGAGGAAATGAGCACACAAGACAAATTGTCATAAGTGACTTATCAAAAGCTGTCAGCTATCAATCCTCTATCAGAGGCTGCTCTCGTTGAACATGGCAGATGTTCCCGCCGAGTTTCTTCATCAGAAAGGACGCGGTTTGTTTGCAGATCACAAATTTCGACGGCGGGAGCTATGTCAGACTTCCAAACGAGCGCGCTCACTTCAAAAGGAAGCGTCTGAAAGCTTCTTCCTGTTTCATTCTGTATCATTGTGTCAAGGAGAGGATGGGCCCCAGCAGCAAACCCCCATCTCCACGTTACAGACGTCTGTGGAGAAAAAGGAGATGAAACGGAGCAGACTCAGATCGACAAAGTCCTGCCCCCCCACCACCGCCACCGCCACCGCCACCACCACCCTCGCCTGTGTGAGCTGACATTCCCTTGGCTGAAGACTCTTACTGTAGGTAATTACAGTGATGGAGAGCATCAGTCTGTCAAACTTATGTGCGATCGCAGGTCAGAACCTGACATTAAAGAGAATCTCACCATATATGGTTCACTTAAGCATCCTTGTAAATATAACTGCTGAGATCACTGTGTTCCTGCCACCCCCCCACACACACACACACACACACACACACACACACACACACACAATCACTCATTCCTGACTCTGCTTTTTTGTAATAGCACTTTACTGGGGGGAGAAAAAATAAATATATCCATACACTCTGTCACACCAAACAATTGATGCACAGGCGCCGGGACCACATCTCCAAAACACTACATATCACTACACTACATATATGTGGCTAAATCTTCGGTTATCTTGTGATAACACTAAAAGATACTGTACACAGAAAGAAATGGCTCTCGGTATTCGATCGCTATCTCGCGATGTACGACTCTTTGCTGCTGAAGGTATATGGTTCACGTCTGCAGGGCACTGAAATATTTAAAAAGAGCTGAGTGGTAGTGTGACAGTGATTAACAGATGGCTAAATCCGGCTGGGAGAATAAGTGCCCCTGTCATGTAACGTCATATTTGCACCGTTCATTTTTTAGTCGTCATTGTTGCCGTTATCCCCACTTTAGTCACTTTTCTTCACTTTTTTTTTACCTTGGATATAATGAAACAGAGCAAGATGTAATTAGATATAATGCAACGCGATTAGTTGTTTATTTAGCGGTCACACACCAAACACTCAGAGCTGTGATCAACAGAGCGGCCTTACAGGACTAACAATGGAACAACGCTTGGGGCTTTGTATGCAGCGAGGCACGGCTCAGTGGGGGGATATGGATCCCTTGGCTCCCCAAACAGTCACTACTGCTTTGTGGAGCGTATTATCCCGGGATTTTCACTGATGCATGCCCTTTGCAAGGAAAGCTCACCAAAAAGTACAGCCTATTACGATGCAAATGTATGAAATCTTTGACATGTATGCATAAAATCAAATATAGAATTGAAGTTATTTGAAACAGATCATCTTCCATAAATATAAAAAGTTTTTTTGACGATTGTGTAATGTATTATATCATGATGTTGCATAACTTGTTCATAGGAATGACCTTGGGCGCTTAATGATTTTTAACTGATATCCATCCCAGAAGGGACGTTACAAATATTGGTTCATTTCAAATTTTGATCCAAAATCATTAGATAAAAAAAAAAATCTAAAATAGAATACGAAGAAAACCATATTTTCTTGCCCCAAGACAGGAAGCGCTGACAAACATGTATTTTGGTCCATTAAATATGTATCTGACTTCTACAAAGCCTGTGTGTGAGAGAAAGTCTCTAAGGTGCTTGTTCTCTGCCAGTTTAGCTAGAGAAAGATTGTGTTCTGCATGCTCTATGGGCCCAAAAACACAGAAACAACAGTAATGGAGCGCCGTCTTGGAGCATGGTCTGAATTTCTCTTGATACATTTGTAAATTTTACAGAGAGATATAGATTTAGACACCTATGGTCTTGTGCTAAAGGTCAGCACAAGTATGATGCTATGGGACCTAGAACAGAGCCATGAGGTACATCATATTTAAAGAAGCAAAGGAAACACGATGGTCACCACCAAAAAGACAAGAACTGCACAACATGATAACGATATCAGGTGAGTTGTGGTCATTACCGACCCTTTTCCCATGCGTAGCTTTGAGAATTTCATGGGCAGAGCGCCGCGTTATGTTTTCAACAAAAGGCGAAAACCCGACAAGTGTAGCGCAGCATCGGTCAAAACCTGCACTGTATCAGCAGAGCTTTCTAAAAGTGCCATGATCCGAAAGAATATCCACAACCAGGAATTCTTTGAGAACTACTTTCTTTAGAATCTTTGGCTCAAATGAAGATCAACAAGTCTGCAGTTTTTTTTTTTTTTTTTTTTTAGGATGTTTGAATTTCTACCTTAGTTCAGCTGTCAAAAACTTTTCCAATATAGAGTAAAATGTTTTTGATGAATATTTCCAAAAACTAAAGGAGTAAATTAACCAAGAACAAGTAATTTGATATAACACAATATAATATTTAATAGAGATTTTCAGTTAAGCCTCCGAGAGGATTCGCGTCAGAGGGTAGGGACGTACATCCTATACGGTCGTTCTGGTTGGAGGACTTGTTGGAATGAACTCTACCGCAGAAACAGCTGGATGATTATGAATGTAGATGAGGTTGTTGAAAGTGTCTCCTCAAATTGTGCGTATACTGCTGGGAGAAATGTTTTCGAATAAATTAATTGCCTCAATGGACATTTGACACTTTGGCTACATAAAAAGTGACACAGAAAATTGGGAATTCATGGTAAGTGGCTGAGCTTCGGTAGCATTTTGTAAGACTTGCTGCAAGGGTTTCATTTTTTTTTCCTGTGTAAAAATAGGTAAACAAAAAAGGGGGATTGTGTGACTCTAGATATACAGGGGAAATTAGCAAACTGCCTTCAGTTTCCTTTCGAGCTAAGCCACTGATCCTCGGAGCCAGTGATTACGATGGATAACAGTAGCGTGTCATGGAGAAAAGATTAAAAACAAAAAGACAGGAACGGTAGCAGAGGGCCTTTTTGATCCAGGTACTGCCAAGTTCGACCTTCACCCGATTGTAGGAGCAATGTGTGGGCTGCTGGCACGGGCAGCTGCACATTCAGCAGCCAAGCTACTGCAAAAAAAAACGAAAAGTTTGTTGCTCAGGCTTGGACGGAGCTCCAGCGGGGACACGGGCAAGGGCAGAGGGATCGTTCAGCCGGCGGGCTCAGACCACTGCAGGCTCGGGGGGCCGACACATCGGTCTGGGTCTCGGTGGAACCAGCTCTTGGATAATCTATGAAGATGGCAACAAATCATCCCTCCTAAGCACAAAAAAAAAAAAAAAAAAGTAATTACTCAGTTCATTTCCCGTACGGGTCTTTTGATCCGAATGAAAATGAAAACTACTTGGTCAAATATTAATATATCTGAAAGTAATCTCAGTTTTTAGAATTATATTTAGGCTAAAGACAAAAACGTGACTCGGCTTCTGGTTTAGAAAAATAGGTCTCAGATTGTCCTGCTTGAGGAGCTTTGGCCTGCAAAATTTGCATCATCCTTTAAATCGCTTCTCAAAATCCATTTGTGCAAAAAAAAGGCCTTTTTTTTTTTTAAGCAGGACCAGAGGCTAGGATCCATCTGCAGACACACACAGAATCATAGAGATGGTCAATGCTTTACTGGGGGCTTTACTGAACCTCAAATTAAGTCAAAATTCCAACAGTCCTGTGAATGTTACGTTAAGCCACTAGGCACTGACTTTGGTGAACAGAGCCAGAGGGTCTAAAATGAAGGAGCAATCTTAGTTTAGGTTTCACATATTTTCCACTTGTGCATCGCATTAAAGCAGGTGTCCATCACCGGCACGCACGGAAACCGAGCAAAAATCTGCATCCCTCTCCGATTCTACTCCTTTTGCCACGTTTACAAAGTGAACGCGCCGAACTTGTTTTAGAACTGGCGCTGTGCAGCGATTTAGGACACAGTGCAAGGCTGACAAAGAAAAACACTAATTCTGACTTGGGGGGCTGGAGGTGGGGGGGGGTTGCTGTGTTGTCCTGTGCTGGGAAGCCAACAGTGAAGGAGAGCACAGGAATGTTGAAATAGGCCGAACAGCAGGTGAAGCAACTCATCAATAACGAGCCTCAATTACCAGAACTATCCCTCCTGCTAGGACGGCACATTCTGCTCCATCACGTTTGCATTTGCCTGCTCTATCACATTTTTTTTAAAAAGTATTAGGCGTCTAACTCGTGTTTTGAAACAGGCCACATAAATAAGGGTGAGTTCTTTAATAGCTTTATTGTTGTTGTTGTTTTTTTGTGTGGAACCCTATGAGGCATTGATTGTGCATTGATTGTGACACGTGCGTATATCCCACTGCACCACACAAACTCTCGCCCACGCGCGGTTTTTAGCTGGAATATTTTCAGGCTTCGAGCCTTGAAAGCTTTTAAATTAGATCCGGCTCATCCCCACTGTTATGACTAAGAAAATAAAATGCCCACGAGCTACAGTCATGGCACATTGTATCAGCGTCTAGCGTCGGATGATCATTTCGTTTAACATGAGTAATTATCACGTTCAACACGACTAATATAATTGAACACAAATTAGTGTGGTCGTCCTCGGGCGTCGGACTCCATCTATGTTCGCTTACATTTTACACCCAAACTAAAGGCCCCAGTGTTTTTAAGAAATGTGACAGAGATAAATAGATAGACAGACTTTTTCTCACAGCAGGCATTTTCAGCTGCCATTGCAGTAAAAGCACAGGTGGATCTAACAACATTAACGATGGCTCAGCCTTGGATTTCTATTCCTACCTCATCATCCACCGTGGCAAAAAAGCCATGCAATTGAGTTCTGGGCAGTAGGTGTTATCTCTTTGACCTTTGTTTTATAGATGTAGTAACTTTTAGTCTCTCGAGTGCCTTTTATTTTTTAAATTCAACCACTGAAAAGAAAAAAAAGTTTTCTACCCTGAAATATATCTTATGACTAGAGAGACGTTTTCCGGTGCTGACAGGTTTCCAGATTTTTTAAAGTTTTTGATGCAGAGAGGTTGGTTTCCGCCAGATTTTACAGGCAACGGGCCCGTCCAGCGAGTTACTGCATACAAGTGAGGCAACGTCCTGCCTGTTGTTGCACTGCAGACTAACAAAGTGAAAATAAAGAAAGCTTCTTAGTCTGCAGTAACGCTTTAGCTGCTCCAACTTACAGTGCATCTCTACTGACGTCTATATCTGCCGCCCTCCAAATAAAACAACAAAATACAGTCAGTCTCCAACTTGCCGCCATTTTCTGAGGGTTCTTGTGCTGACATTGAAATTTACGTCACGCTCCTTTCTGCTAACAACGTCACAGTGCCGTGCGTCGCGAAATTTACCTGTGTGCCCCGGATCCATTACACATGCTAGCTCTAAGCAGCCTTTACCATACGTCCACGCCTGGAAAAAAGAGACGAAACGTCGCCAGGCAGTATGTGAGCTGAGAGCAGCTGAAAATCTTAGTGCGTTGGTGATGGATGCTACTCTCCCACAATACGATGCTCAGAGAAAAACGCTCCTCACGCAAAGGGTAGGTGGTGGTGGAACAGCTCCAGTATGTCACTGTTCGACTTGACAGTTGACAAACATTTGTTGGTATAAAACACATTAGAATTATGTAGAGTCTCTTTTTATACCACATGCTGCAACAGTATACAATGCACATTAGTGTGTTGCATATACCGTGTTAATATGGATTTTGGCCAAGGTAAAATTTTTGTCAGTGATGATGCAGAATAGTGATGAAGTGTCCGAAGTGTTCGAAATCAGAGGCCTGGATTTTATCCCGTTACTTACGACTCTGCTAGGAGACTCAGTGCCCAGCAACAGCCTGGTTCAGGTTACATACTGCATTTGGCGACGGGGGGGGCAAGATGTACAGTGAGTCGACTCGGTATCTCAGTTAGCGGCGTCTTGCGTTCTCACAGTACAGCGGCGCTAGCAGCAAGTTACTCCGCCGCTTTATCGCAACATAACTGTACCCCGCCGCAATTATTAGTCTAAAAAGAGAAGGAGACGTGGGCTGAAAGGGTGGTAATGAACGTCGGCCGCGGTGTTATGTCAGTCATCTTCGTCCAAATGTCAGCCGGGCTTCCTCTTCTTCTTCTTTTTCTCCATGTGCCCCCCCCCTCGATAAAGAAACAGTTATCAAGCTGCTTCCTATCGCTGCTGCCATGGTGACAGGCAGGTATAGAGGGGCTGAATCAGTGATAACGCTCAGGAATAGATGTTACGGCTGCACGTGCGCTTTGCTGTTGTGTTATGAAATTGTCCAGACCTGGGATCAGTGCGGCTCTAAAGACGCTTCCTGTATCTCACAGGAAAAAATAAATAAAAAAGATACCAGGAAGCAAACAGTCTGGGGTGATACTTGTAATTTGTAGGAACATTAGCCCCTTTTCTGCAGCCACCGTATTATCTCCATGTCACGTTCAAAGCCATCACTTTGTATGGATGTTGCAGCATTCGTCTCCCAAATGTCAGCTTTGCAAAAGCAACCTGTTTTTCATGTTGCATTTCTTAGCCTGTACAATGGGATTTGAGAGGATTTCACTCCGCCCAAAAAGGGCAAACTTTAAACCCATATCAGACCATTTAATCCTTTGAGTGGAAACCAAAAAAACAACAACAAAAAAAGAAAAAAACCTCTTAATTCCAGACAGAAAATATACAAGAGGTCAAAAATCGTCTTTCAGAAAAATTGCTCCTCTCCCCACTTCAATCTCAGCGAATATGCAACAATTTTCAGTGACAGACATGTGCTTCAGCCTTTCATAATATACTGCAATGATGCAATATTAGCAAATACGCCTCACCACTGCATTAAATGATGCAAATGTTACACTATATAGAGAAAAACTTGCCGTTTTATGCATATATATTCATGAGAAATTAGTCAGAAAGCTACACAAATCAGGGCTTTCACAGCTTGAAACAATTTACCTAAAGGTGCCATACTGTGTGTGCCCTTCGCTATTTTCAAATGATTTGCATAAGTATGAAACTCACTTTTACATATTCTTTTCATCAGAGTTTTTTGATTCTAACTTTAAAGCCTTGAAAAAGTCTACCGCGCGATGGAGATTGCATCAAGATAAACTCTAAAACAATGACAGTTTAATTAACTTTGCTACCCATCAGAAACAGGCAAGTTAAACACTGATGATACAATCACACATGCATTTTTTTATTTTTTTTTTCCGTAGCGGGAGGATTGTTATTAGAAATATTCAGACGCAAAAAAGAAAAAGCCTTTACACTCTAATCACCTCACTGTTTCCAGCTGAGTAATTCTGTTTGTTGTTAAGAGCTGCCCGAACAACAAAGGCAATATTTCATCATGTATGCTCTCTCCTCTCGCTCACGCTCCTCCCAACGCTCTTATTCGTTACCATCGTTGCCGCTCATGTCAACAGCCGCGCACAGACAGCCTTGATCGTGCTTGACGGCGCCAAAAAAGAGGAAATGACTCAAAGTTTCTGTGCAGTTTTGACGGGAATTAACTATAAAGGGTGCCCCTCTTTCTTTCCTCCTCGCTAAGTTATCCCTCCTGGCAATTTATATGCCTCAACCTGTGGCTTCTAATCAGAAAAACACAAGAGCAAACATGTTGACATAAGGAGGAAAAGCATGGATTTAATGGCTGTAGGGAAGAATGCAAGAGTAGCCCGAGGAAAAAGATGTATTATTTATGATTAAATCTGCACCGTGCGATGTTAGGTGTGATGTTTTCGGTTTGATTCTCGCCCGGGACAACTGCCGCATCTAGTCTGCATCGGTTTTCCCTCAATCTCTGCTTTTAAAGGATCGGTTCAACCAAACAAGCAAAAAAAAAAAACCCCATCGTATATTCCGTATTTTTGTTGACGTATAACCATAGTTCTGGTTTAATGTTTTTGAAATATAATATCAGTCTTTGAAATCAGCAGTAAAAATGCAATAGAAACTTTCCAGAAGTTATGGCCCAGTTTGAACTGCCATCGATTAATTTTCCGAGGGTATAAAGTTGCAGCACTATTTCATCTACACAACGGCGAAAGTAAATCCACGTGAATCCTTCGTGTCATGTTCAGCTTCGGTGAACTTCCACAAGCTATTTCACGCAGCAAGGTGACAAGTCCATAGCTTATTAGCTATGTTGCACCATCCACCTTTTATTTGACCCCCTTATTTGAGTTTACCAAATACCAAAAGTAAAAAAGTCAAAACCCCCAACAAAACAAACAAAATAAAACAAAACTGTGTCATTTCCTTTCTGAAAACGACTCAACTAGCACAGGGAGAACAGGAAGTCAAGGCTTTTAAAAGCTGTCGATTTCTACGCCTTGCACGTGCTCATAAGAACACACAAAGATATTTACTCTGCAGATTTACGCAAATTTATTCAGAAAACACAAGAAAACAGAGGTAATTGGTGTCTAATTCAATGCACCAGATCTAAATCCAATTTATTCTGCATTACTGTACACATAGCGCATAGCAGAGCATGATAAAAATCCATCCTCTCACTCCCTACACTCGGGCCACTGCTGCATATTTCCTGTCTCCGCTCTCGGCCAGGGTTTCAGGCTTTCCTAGCTCTCACATGCCAATAGACAGTCGAGTCTCTCAGCCACCTGCAATACATTGTGGTTTGGACCACGGTGAAAAGGATTTGAGAAACAGCGCTCTATGCCCCTGGAATGAGAAGGAGTTTAATTCGATGATCGCGTAAAAGCAGAATGTTTCATTTGTGTAATACATCGATGCAGCGCCGCGCAGCCCATTCATCTGATACGTTGGAATTCACATTAACGGCGCTCCAGCAAAACTCCGAAGCGAATTCAACGCGTCTGGTTCCAAACTGAGCTTTTGTCTACACAGCATTTTCTTTCATAAAAGGCAGGTTTTTTAAAAAAAAAATTCTCATCTTGAGCACTAACATGACCTTGAGGGACCCCACATATAAAAAAAATTAAAAAATAAATAGAAAAAGAAACTAAGAGGTTTGTCAAGCTGCCAACGTGGCGGTGGAAAATGGCAAAGGTCACCTGCTCTTGATTTGTTCGGGCGTGTTAACTGGCTGCGTTCGCCTCTTTGGAGATCAGAGGTGCTCGACCCCTGCCTCCGCGAGGACAAGAACGCGGGCGCGGCGTCCATCGGGGTAATCCAATTAAATGTGTTTGTTCGGGTCGCGATGTGCCGGAGCCCGGCGCGGCGATCGAGGTTGAAGGCGTCGCCCCCTCGGCATGTGGTGGGAGCAGGAGCAAGCGGAGGAGGAGGAGCAGGAGCAGGAGCAGGAGCAGGAGCAGGAGCAGGAGGAGGCAAGGCGCCTGATTAGACCGATGTGCCGTTGGTCCATGCAAAGAAAGAACCAAAAAAGATTGAGCTTATGAGCATATTCACAGCGATTGCAAAAGGCAACCTGCGGCTCAATCATTCAGCATAGAGGAGATGTAATGACTTTCTTGGGTTATTAATGACCCAGGCCTGAGCTTATTTATGAAAGGATACGTTTGTTTGTTAAGAGGAAGACGAAGGATGCGACGTGTACATAAAAGCTATTTCGATTCCACGTGCGATCGCTAGTTTGTCTAATTTCAATAATTATCTAAATGCAGACTATTTCCTCGTCGCTCGATCGGCGGAAGCAAAACGTCGGATTCTACATTAGTTTGCATACAAACAACTAACGTTTGGAGGCAAAAAGAAAGAAAACAAACTTCCATTAATGTGTAACAGTGACCTCCCTGTGAGAAACAAGGGCTAAAAGCAGTACAACGCACCCAATGAAAAAGTGACTCACAGCCCTTCTCAATAAAATATGTTGAAACCTTGAAACTGGGGAGTCCTTGTGTGAAAGCGGCTGGATGCCGAAAAGGTAGCATGTTGCAAACTACGCTAATGAAGCGAGCGGCGCGATGAAAGCAAAGTTCTCCTCAAGGCCCGAATCCCCGCGTGACTCTAAAAATATTATCTCATCTCGAAAAGTTGTCTGGCTGCATTTAAATAAGTTACAAGACACATTAGAGGGCTGCTTGTTATTCCTGTTGGGCGAAATAAACCCGTTCTCCCTTTTAGATATCAGGTAAAAGAAAAAACAAAAAAACAAAAATAAAAAAAACATCTAATGAATTAGAAATGATGTTTCTCGCAGGATTCACCTCGTCTCTATTAGATGGTCGCCGAAACATCCCGGTGGAAATGTTGATTACGGACGATGGATCGCGCACACACACACAAACACACACACACACACACACACACAAGCTCCTAAGAAATGATCTGCTGATTCAGAGGATGTCTAAGTTGCGGGCAGGGAATAAGGCTGGTTAATCATACTTACTGAGCCGTGGCCTGAACCGGACACATGGCCGAGTCCCCGAAGGATCGGCCAGTAATCAACCTGCTTGTTAAACGCGAGGAGCCGCACTGGGGCTACGCTGCGTTTATGTTTTGCTTGATATGATGCTTTAATATGGTAAATATTAAGCGAAGAACGCCGCGTGGCCTCCGTGTCGATGGGGCCGTGTTCGTGTCGTCTCCATGGTTTTGAGGTTTTCACATGGGTTTTTCTAAAATCTACACCGAACTGCTTTGAGTTGTTTTTCTTTCTCCTCTAAATATAAAGCTATACTAGAAAGCACTCATCGGGTGATGCATCTGCTCGTGTCTAAGGGGCAGTCCACCAATTTTACACATGAATATCAGGCTGCTCGCTGCAAAGAGCTCTATTCAGCCTGTGAATGGCTGGATAATGTCCTCTCAGGCTCCATCGGGTCATCGGGGTTATCTCTGCTCGCTATAGTCTAATTCCAGACACCTGAACGTTGGCCAGGTTTCCGTTTCATTCAAATAGCGAATGAACTCGGTAAACTGAACTTTTTTGAGTTTTTTTTTTTTTGATACAAACTGGGAATCTGGAGTCTGAAGGATGGTGTTAACTGGGCTGGGAGAGACTATCAATAGATATTAAATAATAGGCTTTATGGGAAACGTAGGATTCAGCGTCATCCATTTCAAGGACTTAAAGACAGGCTCTGGCTTCCGCTGCATCTGTTCTGACTAAATGATGAAGCTCCTGTTTACCGGCCGGCTCCTCTCTGTTTCACGGAAGGTTGTTGTTGTTTTTCTGCTCAAATTTGATAAATTAATTCCCCCGCTTCTCCCGGGCGTTGTCCCCGTACATCACGCTGTGCACTCAGTCATGTACGGATTGGAGCATTACACAGCACAGCGTCCCCGCTTCCCCGGGGTTGTCCCCCCCATATCACGCTGTGCACTCAGTCATGTACGGATTGGAGCCGGTACACAGCTTGACGTTTGATTACCGGCCCGCGCGGGAGCCCGCTGCAATCCAACATCTTGAGGAGACCCCGGCGCGGCCGAGCCGGCGGGTTACCAATTTTTTTTTTTTTTTTTTGGCCCGCGCTGCAGCCGCGGGCTCGGCGGACGGCGGGCGCCCTCGTGCTCCGCGTGGCCAACCTCGCCGGGGCGAGGCAGCAAACTCTGCAAAGTCAATTTCTCCCTGCTTATTAAATCACCCAACGGCAGCGGCGGGGTGTTGGAAAATAAACATCCTGCTGATGGTGTGCGATGGAAGCTGTTAGAAGGCTCCTGGGGAGGGGATTTTTCAGATTGAGGAAACAAGGCTGCGTATCTTAGGTCGTTGGTGCAAGCAGCCTATTATGACCCCTAGTTAGGAGAAGGTCAGGGGATGTAGTGTGTATATATATATAAATGGAGGAACAAGTTTCACATCAGGGGGAAAAGGGGTTGAGGCAGATGGATGGAGACCGCTGTTCATTTCCCACGTGAACACGGCCAGTTAACGCTGTTCCTTCTGCCCGTGACCTTTCCATAACCTTAGCCGCGTGTTCAATACCGCAGCCGCGATGACACAGGTCCGGTTCGCCTGCCGCCGGTGGACTTCCACCCCCCACAGGGGCAGGAAGATTGATTCTGGAAGCTTCTCAGGCGGTTTCTGTTGTCTTTTTCTGAAAATTCCTGCTGTAATACTCTCTTATTCTCCAAATAAGTGTCTCATACAAGGATGATTATCTAATTTAACACTTTTTCAGGCGTACAAAAGTTTTGACTATAAAAGCCAATCTTCATAGAAATACTGGATTAATTAGTAAGGAATAGATATTTTGGATAATAGATTTGATTTAGGTGAATAAAATCAGAACACAGAGATCTGATTCAATCCATTTGTCACCATGTCATCACTCCTGTAAGCGTTTCTAACGCAGTGAACTCAAGTTGTGTGGTTTACTTTAACATTCGAAGCATAAAAACAACTAATATTTTGGCGCAGGTTCCATTATAGATCCTTCCCTGGGCAGGAAAACTCAATTAAGATGTGGTTCTCACATCAATTTTCTCGCAGAACGCTTCCTCAAGAAAATGCCACAGGCAACTAATCTCGGCATAATAGCGATACATGTGTTTTCATGATTAATATGCATAAAAAAAAGGAAAAAAAATCAAATATATTTTCGTTTTGCAGTTACCAGAGATTATGTTTTGATAGGTCAAATATCTAATGAGTTTTGTACAGGCAATCAGGCTGACAGCTTCATTTCCTTTTTCTTGGCAATTTGTGCGACGGGAGAAATTTACTCCCAGTTAAACAGTTAAACTCCCAAACTTATTAAGAAGCGATTGGACACAGCTCTGATTTAATGGACTGAAATAACTTGATGACAAATGTCTTAATGTCAAGTACATACGTAAGTGAAGAATGACAGTGTTGGTTATAATACTTCGTGCCTACACCACAACTCTAATGGGCATTAATTATACGACAGATAAATGTCACAACTCAATTGTTTACAGCCATAGATAACATCAGGATTATTGTACAAGCAAATGCGAAACACAGGGATTATCTTATTAATTATATTGCAAATGAAATGTAATAATTGCTGTGGAGAGCGGAGAGATAATGGAGAGGAGTGTGAGAGTATAAGCCAATCTTTTCCTGTATACATCACCATTTGACTCAGTGAGTGAGAAGATTTGTTGAACCTTCATGTCGCTCTACAAGTGTGATGAGCAATAAGTCCTCGTTTTTATTTCTCACTTGACACAAAATACTGTCAATCTGACTTTGGGCAAAACCAGACACTCATATCAATTACACCGACATGGCCAATGAAACCCACTTAGCTGTTATTATCGTAGTTGGACCAGAGGCGCCCTGTGGAGGTTTCTAGCAAACAAGTAAAACCTAAACTTCGAGCTACAGCTAAATTAGACATGAGGGCCTGGTACTAGGCCACTGGATCAGGTCAAATGCATCTTGCTTTTCCACAAAAAACAACCGACAACAGACAAGTGCAACTGAACCTCAGGCATTTGGGGCCCCGGGGTCCCCCAGATTTGCTGATGAATAGAAATCGGCCACGGTGTTAAATAATCGAGAAATAAATAACCTGAGCATTTCGGATGTATAAAATTAAAGAGGGACCCAGCAGATATCCCTAGTGATGGATGCCGATTACGCTAACGGGCCCGGAACTAGGGCACGAAAGATAATAAACGATAATAAATGGATCCACAACTGCAGGTCGTATATAAAACGTATGAGTAGTTAGGGGGGTAGAGTCATTATTGAACAGCAATTACTTGAAACTAGACAATATTTGATGATGGCTTCTCATTAGGGGGCTGGTATCGCAGTTATGTCCATTCGCAGTGAGACGAAGATTTTTACAACTTTTGCTGAGGCCTAACAAGTGTGATACTTACAACGAGGTCGTGTGGAGAGTGATGCTCAAACACGCTCAAGGGAGAAACCTTGTGACCAACGAAGGCGTTTGGCAACTCTGCAGCGGTATCGTCTGTCATTTACCTTCGAGAACGGTAATCTCCGAATGGAAAGAAGAAGAAAAAAGGGGGATACTTCACCTTTCTGTCACCCCTTACTGTAACTCTTTGGACTAAGTCCAGATCACATTATCCGGCCCTGTTGATTTGTTATGCTTTGACCCACTCCACTTTCCCCAGCCTCAAAACCTCATTATGGACCTGAGCTTACTCTGTTTACAATAAAGCACTTCTCTTGATGGGCTCAGCGCGCAGCAGTGAATCTCCTGGATGGACAAAGCCCCTGGCACGGATTTAAGTGAGCGAGCAGCGGAGCCAGCGGAGCAGCAGACGGTGGCTAAGCCTCGCTGCTGAGTGAACAAAATAGTTTCATTTAGTTACGGTTCATGTGAATGGGGAAAGACGTGAACACAATGACACATTCAGAATCAGCCGGGCCGGTGTGTCGCGTCGCAGCGGCCGAGCGGCCCACATTGTTTTGTAATTTACATCCGCGCACCGAGCGGCGCTTTGTGGAACCATTTGTGCTTTCGTGCCCTCGGCATCAATGTCAGAATAAATGTAAATAATGAAAGTTTGAGAGGGTTTCAGAAAGAAGAAAGGAAATAAATGCGCAAGACCTAGGGTGTTTAAAAGCGACCTGAAATGTACCGCGGCTCTTACTTGTCACAAAATTCACAAATATCTCCAGATAAAAACCAAAATTACAGCCCATGTGGTTTTAATTCTGTACATTACAGCAGGCACCTTACAATAATAAACCTTGTGTGTAGTAGTATAAGAGGTAGTAACATATCTGACACTGTATTACATTGCATTATATTACTTATATAATAACATTCCACAATCATCTGTATATAACTACATAGTATTGTTGATATTGTTTTTTATCTGTGGTCCTCGTGGTATCTGACGAGACAACAGTCGGTCTGTCGGTCAGCTGGTTGGTCCATCACTTGGGTCTCAACCACCACCAGAGGGACTCCCATGCACTCGACTACAGATATTCGCCGTCCCCGGGGGGAGGTTCATCCTGTTGGCGGCCCCCTGGGTTGTCTCCCGGCACGCCACCGCGCCGTGGGAAGGTTTGCCCCTGAAATTTGGCGCAGACCCCCCCTCCTCCTTCATTTGGCAGCGTCATCGCGTCAGAATTCAAACTTAATTCTGTATTTCAATGTATTTTTTGCATGGCTGCAGCCTCATGTACTGTATTAACTCCATGTATTTCATCCTTAAAGGATAAGAGCAGATTCATAGAGGAACCTTGCAATGAATGGACTGTGTATTTACTATATTTTACCCTGTCAGACATACCCAGGGGCTGTGACATGCAGGAAGCAATAAATATTGTAAACATAAGACTTATAAATATATGAAAACATATTTCATGGCTGTGAATTTTGAAATCCCCTGCACTTTTGAATACTTCAGAGGGTCCCTGGGGAAACGCTTTTGTGGTTATTTTTCAGCGCAGAACAGTAAAGATTCTTCTACCGCTGCTGCACAGATGGCAAACGGCAGGTCGGCCTCAGCCCATAATGACCCAAGTTCATTTCTCCGAGTTAGTTATGCAGGGAAGGGTTCGTCGAGGACACGTGCTTTTTCCACGACCCTGCCGTGGTTCCTCCCTATGAAAAACTACACATATTCACACTTGGGAGCTGCCCAGCGAAGCCGCAGTCTCCTGCTCATCGCCCACGAAAGCGGCTGCGGCCAAGCGTCTTGCTCGAGGGCACCTCGAACTCCTGACCTCACACACACCAGCCCACAACTCTTTAGGCTACAGCTGTCCCTAATGCGCAGCATTTATTATTTATTTATTTTTATTTATTTATTTTTTTCTGCTGCTGGATGAGAAGTTTTATTTAGCGGGAATCTCTTTCACCTCCCACCGATCCTCACGACGTTATCCTCGGCTCACCGAAAAGACATCCCGCACGACGGAGCGCTCGCTAGTTAAACAATGGCACAAGGAACGTTGGAAGAATTCGCACGTGGCGGCCCCCTTTTCCACTGCTGTTTCAATGTAATGTATGCGAGATGTGGCCCCGTTACAAACGTTCGTCTGTCACAAGATAAAAATTGTCGGATGAGCCCAGAGGACAACGGGAGGATGCTGCGTTAGTTTTGGAATGTAAAGCTCATTTATACTTGAAAACACAGCTGTAAATTATCCATAAATTACACTTGTTGCGCCGAAAAAGCCTCGACATGTGACAAAAACCCACCAGAAGAAGCATATCTCCCCAGAAAAAATGCATGGCATTGCATTTTGGTAAATTCTTAATTTTTCCAATGGAGTTTGGTATCTTTTGGGATCGTCCATGTTATTATTGGAGACTCTCACCACACGGTTCATTTGGTAGCTGTTCTGGCACTTTGGATCAAACCACACGATCCTCATCAGCAGATGGTATTAAAAAAAAAAAAAAAGGAAATCCGAAAATCCGCAATCCCATGGCAACCGAGAAAACTCCATCTGCTGATGAAGATCATGTGATGTGATTAGAGGCTCCAGGACAGTTACTAAATAGATCTTGTGGTGACATTGTTTTCTCAACTGCTGTTTACAAGGTTAATTATACAATTTGAACCTCAGCTCATATTTGCTGTTTGTGTTTTCTCTCCAGCGCTGGTCTGTCATCCGTTCCGCTGAAAGACCGAGATATCTCGGCAGCTATTGGACGGATTGTCCTGTAATTTGGTTCGTATAACCCCGGCGCCGAGAGGACGAATCCTTATGGCTTCCATGTGCTCCGATGCTCTTTACTTTTGCCAGCGAAGGGACTGAAAGCAAAAGGAGGAGAAAAGGAGATGGAATTACTATTGTATCGCACAAATAAACGTTACTGGTAGAAAATCAGGAAGAAACAGCAATGTCCTATTCTTGTTTTTTAGTTTACGTGGGAACCGTGTTACGTGAGTGACCCCTGGTCAAGATTTATTCATATGCAACAATAACTGGTGATGCTCAGAGATGAAAGGAGAAGAAACCGCTTCACAAAGCTCCAAAAATCCCACAAAGAATGTAGAGGAAAGCATGAATCCTGCGATCAAAGCACCTACAGTTTATCAGAACAAACCTTGGATTAGAAATGAAGGCTCTCCTCTCAAATTGTTTCTTTTTTTTTTTTTATTCCTCCCTATTTCCCCCTCCGTGCTATTTTATTTCCTGCCTAAAGCAGATACAATGGCTAAGAGCCTTATGCAGGGAAAGTGGATTTTCTATTCTCAGACACAGTTTGTTGACGTAAGTAAAGACTTGCCTCAGTGACATTTTCCAGTGTTCAATTGTATCATAATCCCACAGAAAAATCACAAATAGCTTTTCAGAGACGGCCATTCATTCGGTGGAATTCTTCTTGTTGAGAGCAAGTATTTTCAAGGTCTTTTCTTTGGTCATATATATATATATATATATATATATATATATATATATATATATATATATACATTTTTTGGAGTTCTTCTTCAGTGCACCTGCTGCTGCCTGTAACATCTGAATCTGAGTTCACATTGGAACGGTCGACACCCTCGATGAAGAGGAAAAAAGAGAGACAGAAAAGAGAGGTCAGAAAGCTAAATGGTCCGGGCTCCAGTATAGGTCCAGTAATGGAATATAATTGGAGAATAAATGGACCGAGTCTGTGCGAGATGGAGAGGAGAAGAAAGACGGCTTTAAGAAAAAGAAAGTGCTGCCGGAGAGACAACCGACATCAAAGAGGCAAAGCGACGGAAATGGAAGGTGCAGTAAAACGAATATAGATGTATTATATGACGTGGTTATTCGTAAGTACAGAAAAGTCTGTATAAATTGTGGATGATCGGTATCCTTGCTTTATTTTACTGAGTATGCCCCACAACGTACACCCTGTATAATACGTACGTCCAATAAGAACCGTCAAACCCCTGAACTCCAGGTGCAGACTTGGGCTTTAGGGAATGTGCACGCTCCTCTCTCCAGATGCTGGAGTTATGCTTATTTAAATGATCGCAGGCTCCAAATTTCCGACGAAGCTTTCGAACAGAGATTCGTATTTCATTACTTAGATGCTTAGATTTTGATCCCACAGTGCGCAGTTCGCACTTTGCCCCCGAGACTAAAAAAGGCAGCAAAGTCAACAAAAGAAGCCGGTAGGATTCGGCCTCTGAGAACCGTGATGTCAAAGTTTCACGGTCAGTTCCCTCGGTTGTTGTGTAGATGTTTCAGCCCCCGGATCGGAGGAGCTGGACCCACCAACCGACACCCTGGTGCGAATAACAACTAAAAAGTCCGAAATCGCCAAAATGTAAGTCATGAATTAAAAACAAAGTAGGCAGCTGCACTAAGAACAAGTATTTAAAGAACCGTCCAAGTGCATCAGGTGGATTTAATGTTCGATGTACATGAAGTAAACCATAATACCTGCTTTTACAGAAAGAAAAAGTAAAAAAACCCTCAAAATTAGATTCCTTTATGATAAAATGTACCTTTATGTGCCTCGGCTGCTCCGCCATACCTTTTACATGAGGCACTTCAAAGCGGGTGCCGGAGAATTCGAGAGTTGAGAGTCAGAGCACTGATACAGAGAATGGGGAGCAGAAGGCAATTTAACTATGAACTCACCCTGAAAGAACCTTCAGTCTGTCAATCAGCCGGCCCACCGCCTTCAGAGAGCCTCCGCTGGCAACACTGAAAGTCTAATGCTCGGTGTCCTGCTCCAGCCCTGTAATGAGATCTCTGGGCAATCTGATTGAATTATTCTGATGGTTTTCAGTAGGTTTGTGCCTCAGGCCCTGACAGCCCTCACTGATAGTGCCTGGCTATGAAAGAAAATAAGCTTAAGTGATGGATATAAAAATACAATTTAGGGGATGGTCTCTTTATACGGGATCGTGGGGGTCCTCAGTGGATGGCCAAAATAGTCAATGCTCATAATCCAAATTAGAATTAACCTTGCGACGTGTTCTTTTCACCCTCTAATTTTATATTATATACTGCATTTTATAATTAAAAAGAAAAAAAGAAAGCGTAAAGAACTGTGTGATATCCCTCCTCTCTGCTGCCAGGTGTTCAACCTCTGGGCCGACTTTTACCACGGCGTCTAGCCGGCGTTGATAACGAGCCTGCGGAGACCAGAGAGAAATACATAAAAGGTAGCGTTGCTTGATAAACACTGAATAGCAGCCATCTGCCGGCTTCCTCTGGATGCGTTCTGGAGGCTGAAAATTTCGAAAGAGCTTCAAAAATGCAGATGAGCGGAGGCTCACAAACAAACTTAATCAACAACTAATAATGCAGCTGTTTCAAAGGCTGAGCGTGAGAGCCAGAAATAGGCTTTTGCCCCTTTAATTGGAGCAAATTAATGATTTAGCCGAGCATTAGCTGACTAAACGCGCTCATTGTGACTAATCTTCATCAAGCTATGCGCTGATGGATGGGGAAACGTAAGAATGCAGATGAACGGATTGAATATGTAGATGCGTATTTAGCTGCGTGACGCGTTTCCGCGCCGGGTGTTGGGATGCACTTCCAGTCGTTCTGGTTGATTTACCGCCGAGGCAACGTGCTGCTCCCAGGCCACTTTACCAGGACCGGGGCTGTAAATCATTATTTGCTTACGGAAAAATGACGTTTTTGGTGTTACGCTCAATCAACTCCTTCGCCATTCGGCACGTGCGCCAGCCATGGAACTTTGGAAGCAGTGACCGCTCCGCGTCCAAATTTCCCCTTTAGACAAGACGCCGACGAGGTCATCTCCGCCAGAAATCACCAGATTTCCATGAAAAATCTGCAGCTTCCCCAGAGGATGAATCCTGACTTCTTAAACCAAGATTTTCCAGTTTTACACACGAGATATTCAAACTTAATGACTATTAGATGACTTTGCATTGAGCAAAACCCCCTTCATGTGTGCTGCAACCAAGATGGACAAAAACACTTAAGAAGTTATCCTCTTGCACACTTTTAATCCTAATCCATCTAATTTGGCGGCGAGCTGATCCAGCTGTCGGTGTTTCTAGACCACCTGCTTTGATCAGAACTATATAACCCAAAAACAAACATTTTTTTTTCCCAGACATGCACGTTCCCCAGAGGATGAGTCCTGCCGACGTGATCGGGTTTAAATTTCCATTTGCCCGAGACGCTGTGGCGTCAAACAGCCTCGCAGAACCTCCGGCAGGGGCCTGGACTCTGAGTCCCGACGGCCCCCGGGGGGGCACTTTCATTCACGCTGCCCCCGAGATCTCCTCCCTAATAAACTTTGATGGGATGGGACATTAAAAGACATCGCTGCCATCAATTTTCAACGGAGATTATTTACTATTCTCGCGCTCACAAAGGTAGAAAGTACTAAAGGCTGTAGATCCGGCAACTAATGCACATTACGAGATATCACCAGTTGTAATTTGGAGAAAGGACATTTTTATTTCGCTAATTTGGGTCAAATGACAATATACAATTGCTGCACACTAAATAAGTAGACAATATAGGTTATTAAGAACTTGTGATAATCTTTACACTTGGAACTGACTCGACATCAATTATATTATTCATTACTGAGCAGTGACCATGACGCGACACGTTGTCCATCCCTCTAATAACTGCCTCCTGCCCGCTAGCCTCCACGCAAGAGCGACCGCGTGAGCAACTCACCTTCAGCGTCGGTCGCTCCGTGTTTACGTATCAGCCGCTTTCGGATTTGGTTTCCAGCCGGTGGAAAACTTCAGAGGCGCGGGCCCGGTTGTTTGATCACACGGGGCCCGGGCGCCGTCACGGCCGTGATAATGGGATCGGCCCGTGGGATCGGACACGTTCCCGCGGAGCGCCGTCCGTTCCAGGATCGGCGGCGGTATTATCTGCGCGTTCATCGCTTTTACCTGTGATGCTTAAAATTGATTAGGCGTTTCTGAGGTCACGTTTGAAAAGAGCAAACTTCTATTTTGGCGAGATTAAGGGGATTTAGACATTTTCATGCGGTTATCAGTCACTCACGAGCGAACTGGAGGCTGTAATTGCTTTCCAAATTGCTTCTTTGAGCAGTGGCTGACCCAATTAGTTTTGGAATTGTGTTTGTTACAGTATCACTGTCTAACTGTTGCGACTCATCTGAACGAATATTTCAGACTCGCACTGGCAGTCAATTACATCTGTATTTGTAACGTGTCAGCCGGCATGATTAGTTAATTATGTTTGCTTTCTTTAACGATGGCGCTTGCCAAGTATCTCTCAGCCGATTCTCAGTCTCTCGTGCTGCACGCCGCGCGTGCGCACACACACACGCACACGCACACGCATGCACACACACACACACACACACACGCACACGCACACGCACGCACACACACACACACACACACACACACACACACACACACACGCACACGCACACGCACACGCACATGCACACACACACACACACACACACACATGCATCATTGCGCATCATTTTTTTTCCTTTTTTTCCAAAGCTCAGATCCGGAGAGAAAATCAATAGTAAAAAAATGAAGTCTGATTTACATGTCAACATGTTGACTGCGTCTGCCGCAAGATGTCAACGATCCATTAGAGGAGAATGAGTCAGAGGGGCGAAGCGGAGGAGAGGAAGGGGAGCGGTATATTATGAGGAGATGGATGCCGGTGGACGCTGGAGGATCCTGGGGGACGAAACGCAACCGACCGGCTCTGCCTTTCGATAAAAAAAACAAAAACAACAGCAACAACATTTGCGATGGTTATGGAGGATGGCGGCAGATGTCGGGTACTGAGCTAACAGTGCAGGCAAAAGTCCAAAAATAAAAAGAATATATCCCTTTCTGTAATCACAACCCAGTAAAGTTGACATTAACACTGGTAAAAGAGTGCAGTTGTTTATACTGTCACTGGACACCAGTATTATTGTCAAATATTCAAAACTGGACGTGCATTACGTGGTAATATGGTCGCAGATGAAGGAGCAGTTTGATCTGCTTCTTCAGATTATTCCCAGTACTTAGATTAGAAAGCCAGACTAGTTGTTCCCCCCATTTACAGTCTTTATGCCGAGCTAAGCTAACCAGCCGCTTTAGGCGGCTTCCTATCATACATGTAGCGCATCAGTCCAGGGCACAAACACGACAATCGCATTTCGCCAAACTTTCCTCTGAAAAATGCAGCTCGCTGAAGTTGCTTTTAGCAGGATCCCAAACTTATTATCACTTTAAAACCGGGAAAGTATCAAGTGGTGTTAAACTGACTATTTTAGATTAATATCCAGTGGCAAAACCTCATATAAAGACCAAATAACGTCAAAATGCACCAGCGAAATGATCAGCATAGGCAGTTATCATCACTTCCTCAGTGTGCAGGCAGTCATGTGCCAATTATGTTAACAGTGTTAGACGGCGGTAGCTGATGAAAATACTGAGGCCTCACTGCATGACTAGAAAATTCAATTTTTCCAATCACCAGTTATTAACTCGTACGCTGTTAGTTAGTTTTTAGAAGTCAAATCATTCTTAACCCTGCATATAAAGTAAATGCACATAATAAATGGAGGTAGAAATACAATCTTCAAAACAATTTCTAATATATATAGGTCGAGGTGAACAAAATAATTTGTATGGATGAAATGCAAAAACAGTGTGGTAATCGCCCAGTGACAGCAGCACGAGACGCGTCTTCATCCATGGTCGAAAATAGTCCCCAGAAATATGAACTTCAATCCTGTTTGAGTAACTTTCGCCATTTTAGGCAATTCCTTCGCATTTTTCAAAAATTAGAACAATACATTTGGCCCCTGCAGGAGGAATTTGTTTTTAATGACTGTTTGTCGAAGATGTACAAATCTTCAGTGTGTAATAAACGGGCTCAGGGTCCAGAGGCACAGTCACAGCATATAAATCACAGAGTTTTGAAAGATTGGCTGACACATGGTTGTTTTTTTGGTCTTTTTATGGGATTTGTGAAGTGTAAAAGATAGAAAAACAAAGTAATACAATAATACATGTTATGTTTTCAACCTGTGTCTCTTTAATGGGTTGTCAGCAGATTTATGCAAAAACTACTGAAGTGAATTGCTCCAAACTTGGGGGAGGGATGAGGCATGGATCAGGAGGAACACATTTGGATTTTTGTGCAGCTTCGGTTAAAGGGGCAGGTCCAGGAACTTTTTAAAATCATTTTCCTTAACACTGAGAGAATGGGAATTGTTTAACATTTTCATAAATTACAAAGGAATTAATGTTTGGATCTCCATGTTAAAAAAAAAAAAAAAAATCAGACATATTTATGGCTTTAGGATCTATGAGTTCATCCAGATAATAATCCGGATCTGGCTGAAGAAAATAGAGAATGCAGCTTATACACAGAGTTGTAATATATTTAATAACAAATAAATCATTTTTACAGACTACTTCAATTTTCAACTTTATTTTCCTATCATAAAAGCCATATAGACGTATAAGGTTGTTTGGCCCTGGGGGAGATACGCTCTCCACTGTGCCATTCTAGTTTTGTAATAACAATAATGCAAAAATCATTTAAACCAATATATATAACAACAAAATAAATTTGCACTTTTTTAGTACCAGGTGCAAGAAACAATCACAGATGGTCTAATCCAGTTAATCGTTTCTGGTGCAAAATCAAGCTACCTTAAGTGGACTGGTAGAATTTAGAGAATATGCTGGTTGAAAGACCGAAAACTCTGAATAACTGAATAGCTGAATTTTCTGCAGATACTTTCAGGTGCACATCGCTAAACTGCAGTCCTGGCAAATATAATACGTGGGCGGAGAGCCTGCTTTAAACCTCCAGTGACTCCACGCTAACTTACTGCTACATCAACAGAAAACCAAGCAAGACAGCACTAACCACACTTTTGACCACATGTGTAAAAGAACTGCAGTGCAGAAAAAAAGAGTCTCAAACAAACAAACAAAAAACCCCATGAATCCAGCGATCTCGCCCCCCAAATAGATAAGAGGCTTTTTTGAAATAACCGTTTCATTCTGCCACACATGAAATGTGTTTTTCCAACCTTTGTGTTTCGGTACAGATGCCACCTCAGACCATCGGGGTGACAGTGGGAACAGCTGATCCCCGCAGAACCAGCTTGGAGCTGACCCAGATGAGGACGTTCCGCTGTAAATCAGGCCCCGGAGGTAATCTAGACAGGACATTATCTGCCTCGCTGCCTCTCTGCAGCATCTGGACGCCTCTGCCACCTGCTCAGGAAGGCTTCACTCCTCTCCCCTGCCTCTTATTCACAATGTTTGTTTTCCGTCTCGCCCACACTTTGCTAAACATTACGTTTAACCGTGTCAGATGTGTTCACGAGAATCCTAGATCAATTTTCCTGGTTATTTTAGGACATTTTTTCTTCATTTATTCTACAAACCAGGTGCAGTTTCAATACATTTTCTCCAAGATTGTTTTTTTTCATGATGTTGCTGGTGACTTATCTTTGTCATCAAAGATTCAGTCAGTTATTAAAGGCTATTGTGAGAATAAATGCAGAATACTGCAAGCATTTAAACAAAGTATTTGCCTCAATGCTGACGATAAAAATGATTGTTGACAGCATTTCCCAAGATCTTTTACTCCCTTTTGTGCAAGAAAACAGACTTTATGAATAATTGCTCTGAGGAATGATCTAAAATCACAATGTTTTTTAAAAGTATTGACTTGTTGGACTTGTTTGTATTAGATCTGTGGAAAAAATATAATAAAAGTTTCATTCTCCGACTCGTCTGTTTCACCACTCCAAGGAGTTCCCCGGCCTTAATAAGTGTAAGTTTTGTAAAACTAATTATTTTAACTATTTTTGCAAAGTGTTCTGCAAAAGCATATTTTTTTAACACCTGGTTTAGCAAATCAGTCTTGATACAGGACAGTGAGAGCAAAGTAAAAAAAATAAAAATAAAATCAAACACTAATTAGCATCAGTGGCGATGACAGTGGGAATAATGAATGCTCTCAAATCACAACGCTTCTAAATCGATCCCTGCTTCTTTGGGGCAAATCTTAGCTCGCAGTTTCCAAACTGAAAATAATTGTGCTGGGATATTAATTACTGACTAGTCTGAGGAGTTTTCGCAAACTGCAGGCTGTTAAAAAAAATATTCGCCCTTCTGAGCGCATAAGTGCATTCGCACCTATGATTATGGCCACGCTCAGTGCAGAACCCGGACGGCGCGCTCACGGCAGTCCTCGAGTTGAGCGCGGACGCCATCTTGGAACGCAGGAAGAAAGTAAGACGCTCAATTTAAAGTCCGGTGAGGAAAGCGGCCGCAGACAGGAGCGAGCTCGGACTATTATCATAACTCTGCGTTGATCGTCAAGAGAAAAACGGGTATTATATGAATATCTGCAGTCCATCAAGATATATTTCACATGATATCTGAAAAACTCCGACCTCCTCTTCGGGCTGGAGGGAAAGTCAGGATGTCGACAGAGTCTCTAGGGTTCATCGTCCGGGGAACACGAACGTCTGTCTAAAATTTCATCCAATGGTTGCTGAGGTATTTAAGTCTGGACCGAAGTGGTGGATCGACTTGTCATGAATGACAAATTCGAAGAAGAAGAGCAAAACAAAGACTAGATTATGTCCTAAGTCTGTTTTAGGAAATAACATAGATATGATCTCTCTGTTCTCACTGGTAGCTGCAGCCTGTATATTGCTGAATGTACCGGAAACCGTGTCACTAGAATAGTCATTTGTCGGCTCTGTATTTATCCATCTCTGATTAATACAGCACAAGGAAATCGTGCAGATTTATGACCTCATAAGACATTTTCCGAAGGAAGCCTTGCCTGCGCGGCGCCACCGCTGCTTCGGCCGTGCGTTGCGTGCACTCGCAAAGCCCGCCGGCGTGCCACCGCGGCGGCGGCGGCGGCAGAGGCTGACACGGCGTCACCACGCACACGACACACCGGCAGGGAGCAGTCACTGTCTCACCCCCCGGAAATCTGTCAAAACAACAACCATCCTCAAAACAAGTCAGTCATACTTAGGGGTAAGTTCGGAAAGAATAAACAGCCCCGATTGTTTTTTCCTGAAATATTTATAGCCGGTGCAGCTGGAGCGGTGAGTTTTTCGGTGCTTCCTGACAGATCCCAACTATTTCCATGTCTGTCAACGCCGCGGAGTGTGAAAGAGACTGCTGCTGTCATGTGCATCAACGTCGCCGCGCGTCTCCCACGGGACCCAACGCAAAGCCTTTCACGCCAATAAAGATTTTTCCGAGGGCAAATATGATAAACTGAGGAGTGTAGGTACAGTACGTGGGAAATGCTTGTGTACGCCGAGCGAGACAACCCCCCCCTTCTCTGAAATGACATTCAGACTGATCTTGCAGGGGATGCTGTTGTAATACACTGTGAAATTGATTCCATGAAGTGAATCATGATCTAATCTCGTCTACCAAAGCAAGGTGCCTTGTTCCACGGATAAAACATCCAGACTGAAACAAACCACGAAATGTTCCGCCTTATTTCTGCTGCCGTTACAGGTTTCTTTCATTTTGGAGCCGGTACCCGCACCGTTTTTTAAAATACCAAAGTTTGAGTTGTTCTTCCTGACGTAACCGCACCATGAGTAGCAATACTGTTTTTAAAAATTGGTTTATCAAGAGTCACAAACCTCCGAATATAATTTTCAGTCATTAAAAACACCTTCCTCCTCCAGGGGCCGGTTTTAATTCCACCATGCGGGACATTTTTTGAATAGAAATCTGAGTCACTGAATGACCCAGGCATTATGGCCGGACATCAGACCCTTCAGTGTTTTCTCCTCTGGAGCCCTGACTCACTGGCATCGCCGTCAATTTCCCTCCAGAACGTGAAAGAAACGAGCCGGCTGTGAGAGTCCGAAACACAATCATAAAGAACCGGAGGTTATTCTGATGGTTTGATGGTGCGGGGGGAAACATCCGTCACCGCTAGACGAGACTTGGCTGACCCAGCCGTCAGGAGGCGATGATGTTTGACTGATCTCTGTGCACCGCCGGCTCCGCTGCTTCTGTTTGTCCAGTTGTTCCACAGTCTCGTAATCCTTCATTTGTCATGTTGTGACGGGGGGAGGAGGGGGCCGGCGGTGGGTTTGAACTAAGGCCGGCGGGGTAGCTGGACCAACAAGGCTACCTGCTGCTTAGCTAAACGGATCCAGTTAAATTAAGGGAAATTCTCGTTGGATCCAGGAGGGTTCTGTTGCGTCTCTAACAGACTCGGGTTTGCTTTTCCGTATGTCTGACCCTGTCTCCCAGAATTTCATATGCTGCTAAACTGCTTTTCCAATTATGTCATGGTGGAGGCAGGGGTTCGCATCCGCAGGACCGTCGGTGGTGAGGTTCAGGCAACAAAAGCACTGAGGTCGGAGAAAGGTCATTATTATGGTTAAACGCGAACCGACACGTCTGAAGACACCGAACTTTTTCTGTATCTAACCACACCAAGATGTTTCCCGAGCCTGAGTCTCTAAACATGACTGGAACAAAGAGTAATAATGCTGTAATTGTACGGCTGGATCGGATATTTCGGCGGAAGGCAAATCTGCTGTCTGAGAACATTCTGTGACCCGTGAAGTGTAGGAGACGGCCACGACTCCCGATCCATGTTTTTAAATCAACATAATTAGGAAATGGTTTTGACTAACATTATCTGTCAAGCCCCAAAAAATACTGATAAACAACCTATTTGCAAAAATTTATTTCATTATTTCATTTTTTCTTCCTGCAACACCCGTTTGCAGCAACTAAACTGTGAATAACATTTATTAATGTTACATATTCACAGCCCAGACTTTAGATTCAGAGAATTTCTCAGAGCAAAATCAAGACCCGGGCTGTTAAGAATCCTTTCAAATGAAAATGAAAGAGCGAAGCCTGTTCCTTAATGTTTACCTTAAAAGGAACTGAACTCCAAATGCTGCATCGCTGTATGGGCGACGGCTCCCCCACAACAATGGCTCATTTCAACTGAATATTAGACGTCGAGTCAAACGGTTCCTCATAATTGGCACTAAAAAGCCCTCGAGACAGGCCCTATTCTTCAGATATGGGTTTAATTGTCCAGAATATGATTGCTAAGTGAGAGATCCCCTCACTTATCAAATTAACGGCTTTGAAAAGTGGGACAGTGGAGTACTTAACGCTTATTAAAGTTGAATGGGTCATGCCAAAGGTAAGCTGTTTATCTCTTGGAGGGGAGCATGGAGCAGAGGAGGTGCGCCTCACGAAGAGCAGGGGAAGAAATAAAAGAGTTTTCCCCCTTTACAGTCTAACCTCTCATTAAGATATGATTGGAGAGCCAACGAGGGCCATTATAATCCAAAAAAAGGGAGCGTGATGCCAAAAGAATTCGAAATGTCCATGTGCAGGGGAAGAAACCGGGAATAGTCACAAATGCAGACACAGACACAGGTGATTGGACAGACCCGGAGATATTTCTTTCATAAAACAGTCCATACTTCCCCATGTTTTATTCATGAGAGTAAAGGTAGTCCATGGCTACACATGAGCGATCACATTTCTCACCGCTCATTTATAGCTCTCCTGTGTGAGCCTGGCTGGGCCCAGATAACAGCGAAACCACCTGGAGGGCAGACGCAACACCCCAAAGAGTAATACAGGCCGTCATAACATGCGGCAAGGAGCATAGCAATGCAGGTAAACTCAAAAACTCTTATCGCAGTGCCATACGCCTTTCAACGGGGTGAGTGAGCGGCGTGGACCGGGCTGCCAGCTGGTCTGATAACGGCAGAGGCGTCTCAGGTCCAAGTGTGCCAGTTTTAGCAATGCCGGTTTATTATAGGCGCAAAAAAAGGGGGGGGGGGGACCAGTGAAGATATTCGTGCTGTTTAGCGCATTGATTTTCAATAAAAATGTAACGCGTCAGTTGCCTGAGGTAGT
Organism: Istiophorus platypterus; assembly: GCA_016859345.1. Lineage (NCBI taxonomy): Eukaryota > Metazoa > Chordata > Actinopteri > Istiophoriformes > Istiophoridae > Istiophorus > Istiophorus platypterus. The sequence goes on from CM029125.1 coordinate 16,092,311, forward strand.
TATTCTGAAAATTATTCCACCCCACCGGCTGCCGGTTTCATAGTATAAATGACTGGTGTCACCCAAGGGCGCAACTTATGCCCCCAAAAACAACTGCCCGACCTTCACGCAGAAAAAAACTTTATATTCAAAAATGCTACTGTATGTTTTAGTTTTGAAAACTGAACAGTAACCTCTGCTCAAACAAAACACTCGATATAAAAAAGGACATTAATTGAATTTACTACAGACCTTGTCAAAAAATTTTATTCATCCATCATCGGTCTGCTTATTTAAAAACATGCTGCTCAGCCATTTCAAATTAACCGTGCGTGTTCTTTTGGTTTCCTTTTGTCTCCTCTTGCTTACATTGCATCCAATGCATCAGTTGAACTCAAAGTCCAGTCATTTGCTTTTCCTTGGCTTTCTACCACATCCCATGGTCGTCCTCAGCAGATGATGTTTGCTGATTTGTGACCCGAGTGAGAGTTTTCTTTATGAGAACTCTGTCCACCGAGGACGACCATGAGATACAGTTTATATTTCCAGAAAACGGAGGCTGAGTTAAAGCTGCTGTGTATGATATAAACAATAAACCACAGTGTCTAAATGGACTTTGCTGCAAAGACACTGGATGCACGCGAAACACTTATTGATAGGCTGTTTGCAAACTCATTGTTTGATAATCCAGCTTTTGATGAGAATGTCTTATATTTTGTAGAAATTAATCATTAGACCCAAATGGTTTAGGGAAACTGGATATTAGGTAAATATCTCACATCAGACTGTGTAATGACTAATGAGGAGGTGAATGCTGTGTTCACAACTTCCTGCTTCCCCCTAAATGGCCAGAAAAATAAACAAAAATTGAATAAAGGTGCTTTGTCTTTGTCAAAATACTGTTTCCAGGTCAAAAATTAACTTCAACATTGCACTGATGGCTTGATGGAATCCCTCTACTACAAACCCTCGACATACATTAATCCTATAAAGAAGAAAAATGTGCCAACAGTGTTTCATCTCAACAGATTTGCTGCTGACTTTTGCCGACCATGATGTATTCTCATCTATACACATGCACAGGTAAATGTGTGCAAAACAGATCAAGGAAAGGGGTTTAAATGAAACACGACACCTCTCCATTATGCGTTGTTAATGCGAGCGTTCGTTTTGCCTTTAGTTAACGCCTGAGAGGCACTCGTTCCGACTGTGGGGGGCACTAATGGTCACTCATGTGCCTTCGTGTCACGGCATCAGGGAAAAGAAATTTCCAAAATGCGTCAGCGTGCAGCTCGGAGCGATAAGGGCGGAGGCGGTAAGGTTTTTAATCATGGTGCAATTTTCAGATTTATTTTAGACTCAGAGACTTTTCAGTCCTCCGAGAAAGTCAGATCGAAATTCTCCCTCTCTCTCTCTCTCTCTCTCTCTCTCTCTCTCTCCGGCATTAGCACGATCAAAACTTCCATTTTAACCAACTTACAGAAAAGAGGAACCTCAACTTGACCTTGAGAAGCGACTTGCGAACACTTTCAAATAATATTCCTTGTAATATGTTTGCATTCTCTCACCCTTGAATGCTCCGACAATGATTCAAGGCAGCCGCTAATCTCTTCCTAATGTTAGGAAGCATATGTTAAGAGAGATAACTGTGTTTGGCAGGGGGGCCATTTGGAATCTGTAATGCTCGGGGCAAATATTGCCCACTGCGTTGTCCCAGAGTCGCCTATCTTCGAAGAACTGCTCCTCTGAAGACGTTGCGGACCCCTCGGTGTCATAGCTTTAATGGATAGGAGGATTTGGTTTCCTCTTGCCCGAGTCCCATGTGGGTGCAAAGCATCAACAGCGAGGCTGGGAGTGGGATCCAGGCAGCAGGAGTGCTCCTCCTCCTGCAGTGATGCACTAGGAGGAACCAGACCTCTGGGTTTTTCACACACAAACGGTAAAATGCTTTACTTCAACTGTGGCTGAATAACTTAATAAACCAGCTTGTTAATATGGAAAAATACAAAAGGAAAAAGCTGCGCTGATGTTTTTGTATGTAGAACATTTTGTTTTTTTATAAAAAAACGGAACCTGTGGAGTTTTTGACCACTACGAGCGATATGAGCTGTTGTATTATACACGTGACTTTGCTTTCATTCTCGCGCTCGAGGACATGTGCATGAGGGTAATGTGACACCTATTCCTACCGGTGGTAGGAGAATCAGTGAAAAGGTAAAAGGAATAAGCCGTGTCTTAAACGGGTGACCCGGATTCTTGCAAGCTGGGAGACGCTTTTTTTAGAACAGATCAGGGAAACGTCGGATCAAAACATCTCTCGTGAAATCGAATCCTCACCACTAGACCCTGAGTATGAGGTGGCTTGAGGTGACGGACATCTAAACGGTATGAAAAGAGGGCAGAGACCGTGGAGATGGGTCCAGGCGTAATTGGCACGTTAAACGTGGCACAGAACGAGACGCAGATTCCAGGCTGTATCATAGCAGGTGCGAGCTTAAAGCGGAACTGTTGCGGAGAAGGAAGGGGGGGTGGGTTTACTGGATTTTCGTCGGCCTGGGAGCGGAGACGTCTGAAAACCCGGCACGATTTATGCACGGAAAGCGCTCGGCTGGAATGGGCCGGTCGAGGCGGCGGGAGTATGTGGTGCCGTTAACGATCTGCAGCCCCTGAAGATGGACAGTTTTTCCAGTGCTCGGGGGCGTGTATATGGATATGGTGTTGGTGAGCTGGTGGATTGCAGACAGGAGACCCCACCGGTCAAATGGAGAGGCCGGGGGTCTCCTTTTGAGCTTAGCAGGATGCTTGTTTATAGGCCTCCGGCTGGAGTTGGTGCCGGGGCGTCGTGGTCCTCGGCGGGGGCCGACTGCCCAGGAGTATCTGGAGCCGTAGCTTTTAAGCATGGACAGATCTGGGCCGGGAGCCGGAATCAAACCTTTCCTGAAGCCTGACGGGGCAGAAATCAGCAAGATGGGGTAGAAAATAACTTTCTGACAGTCATCCTGCTCAAACTGGCACCTAAAAGCTTTATTCATTTTTAAACTTTTAAGAAAAATCAGCTTCACGAAAGTTTTATGAGGATAAAATAAAAATGGTAGACAACAAGTATAAAGTGTGTTTTGCTGAGTAACACATTTTACAAACTTTGTGTGAAAAGGCCTTTTTTGTTGATATAATCCTTTCAGATGTGAATTTATTACAGCTCTTTCAGTTCAACTCATGCTGATCTAACATGGGGTTACTTTTAGAGATTTTACCAATCTGCAGCAATTATAAGTGAAGTCGTGGCGGATGCATTGTCTTCCTCAACCATTCATCCTCATTTGAAAAGACTCTTTCGCTCTTTATCCGAATTAAGTTCAAGGTACCAGCCGACCAGGCAGCGGCACCCAAAGGCGGACGGAGCAGGTGGAGTGTGTTTTAGTTAACGGGCACCTGCTGAGGGAACGAGAGGCAGGTGTGCAGGTTGGAGCAAAGACTGGGAAAAGTCAGGAAAGTTTTGTTATAACGGACGATGCGTTTCAGGCTTTTTAAGTCCAAAGCCATTTAGGTATGGTTCAGAAAAAAAGCCCCAATAAAATCCAGTAATGCTCCGGAAATATGCCTTTTCCGAGTTAGTGTGGTGCAACTCAGCGCAGAACATTATGTGGCATTAGGATCAGAAGAGCCTCATTTTCATGAATCTGTCGAAAGCTTTTATTTCACAATTTTTTATTTTTTTTTTTATTTTTTTGCTGCAGCAGTATCACTCTGGATGGATATGAAGCAGGCCACAGATATGAAAAAGATAAAAAGCAGAGGTGACGCGATTATCTAAGCAGCAGCTCACGAGTCCAAAAAAAAGAAGAAGAAAAATTCTATTATCTGAGTGAACAGGGAAATGAACCCAGCAGTATCTCCTCATTTTTATTTTTTTCTTTTTTTTTTTCTCTTTTGGTCCTGACCTGAACCGAGAGACTGGTGGCGGAAGGTGACAAGACAAGATATATGACAAGATATATATATATTTTTTTTACTTGAAATGATAGTGTAATATATATATATATATATATATATATTTATTTTTTCTGGACACTAAATTCATAGTACCCCACAGCCCTCCTACAGACTGGAAGAGACACAAAATAGTTTATGGTCATTCATCATTGTTTTCTGTCTCTATTGTCCCTCGTTTTTCTCTTTGTGGTTATTTTCCATCTCCTTGTCCTCATGATAATGTGTCTCTTTACAGCTCTGTGTCTCTGTGCTGCCAGTGAGACTCTTGATGCGGAGGAGTAACAACTAGTTTTCCGTCTGTGTCATTGTTGTGCCTGATTTCGGTCATTTTGTATGTCCCCGTAGTACTTTCGTGTCTCTTTTGTAGTCAAGTTGTGTCTCTTCGTGGTTGTTTTGTGTCTCTTTGAGGTCATTTTGCATCTCATTGTGCCCGATCAGTAACCCATCCATGGGCATGTGAAAAAAAAAAAAGAAACAACCCATCACTCCTCGCTTGTAAAGTGGATAATTTCGTGGAAGTGCTTCCTCTCAGTTCCTAATACTACACTTTTTTTGTACAACATTTGTTGTTGTTTTTTAGCTGGGTGGATTTGCTGTGTCTCACTACGGTCTACTTGAGAGAGGGGGTCAGGGGAAAAAAAAAGGAAAGAAAAAAAAAAAAAAAAAAAATCTGACAACTGCTCTTGTGCCCGATGCTACTTTCCAGATGTCTTTGATGTGTCATGTTATGCCACATATGTGTCATGTTATGGATAAAATAACCAACCGTCATTCTGAAAGCTTATTTTCCTCACGTCTGTTGTACTTGGCCTTTATTAGATGATATTGCGTAGTCTTATCATGACACAAAGGTCAGTGAACTCTTACTGCAAATGTATTTGTTGATAAAAAAATAATATCTGAGTCATTCACCTTGATTATTAAGCCTCCTGTGGAGATCCACAGTGTTTAAAGGTCTCACTCCGAAGCCAATATCCATCAATTTAAAACGAGTCACAATCGCCGTACGACAAGGAAGTCAAATAGAAATCATGTACAGCATCTATTTAAGTTGGAAATAACATGGAGGGCTTTTATTTAACAGGGGAAATCAAAGATCAATCAGTCAAGAGGTCATGAAACCCCTCAGCCATCTGCCTGCGCTCGCTACCTTCTGGCTGTACAACCCATCAGCAGCGGAGTTAGAAGACTGAGTCAAAGAGCTCAAAGGAAAATGAGCGAAGGTTTACACAAGGCACATTCAGCTCACAGGCGTGTCCACCTCCTGATGAAGTGCGCTCACAAGTTAACAGTATTCTTTATTCCTTTTTTCCGCCGTTCACCTCTTTGCGGCGGCCGGCGTCCCCTCGGCCTCCTTCTTTTTTGCCCCGTGATCCGAGCTGCCTCCGACACACCGGTTTAGGGAAGACGAGTGGAAAGCTGTGACGCATGGCGGCGGCTCATGGGGGGTTTTTATGTCGCTGTGATGCGGCGAGAAAATGACATCTATACAAACCTGCATGGATTGACATGTTTATGGTCCACAGAGGAGGAAGAATACTGACCTTTCATCGAACCCCAACACGTGGTTGACATGTTGGTGTTTTGAGCGAAGTATCTCAAACAACTCCTGAATGGATGAAGTTTTTGGTGACATCCTTCCCCCAAGCACCATCACGGTTCCATCCTGACTTTCCACGTTGCTATAAAGGCAACGCCGCCTGAATTTGCACTTTGTGCTGCAGATTCATCCAGTGGGAAATGTGATCCCAAGGGAGACTGGCCCAAGTATCCGCTAACGAAGAATTACTCCTGCATTTACATTTAGAATGAGCTTTTATTCCCTTATCCAGGTAAGAAAGCCAGGTACCGGTTGCATGTTTATACTTGTGCTTTCAGCTTCTCAAACCTGATGTCTGTCACGTTGATAAGCGGTGAAACAAATCTAGATTTTGTTTTTGTATTCTTGTTGTAACTTAAAGTGCCTCTCCTTGAGAAAATAAATTGTTTACCTGAGTTTTAAAGCCACTTCCTATATATATATATATTTATAAAATTGCTTTGGGAAAACATCAGTCAGGCCCTGAGGAGACTCGTTGTCTGCAATTCCATTTGAGCAGACATCACTTTCCGATCGAATAAATTGTAAGACAGCCTTTTGTGGCAGCTTTGCGAAGATGTCCACGAGACAGCGGCGCTTTCCCGTCAAATTCATCCGGGACAGAGAGAGAACTCAGCGTCGAGTCCTGGCCTGAGCTCGTCTCCAATTAGGTTGAGCAGCATTATCCGCTGACCGAGGGCGTGCCGTCGGTGTCGTGGGTCAGGGCGACAGCATCCTCCGCTACTGTATGAGCAGTCAAAACTCAAAGAGCTGCGGAGTGAGAAAGAGAGAGCTTCATCTGAGACAAGACAAGCACGGCGAAATCGTTCAATTACATCTGCAGCCAAAAGCTACAAAAAAAAAAAAATCCATCTTAACAGAAAGAAATGAAGACAGGAGATAAAGGAGAAGTAGCTAACTGTTCTCGCAGCTATTGGATGGATGGATCAGGTCACTTTGGTGCAGACGTTCGTGCTCGCCAGAGGATGACCACGAACGTCGAGGTTCACATTTGAGTTTTTCCCGTATTCTGTGGTTTTCAGGGGTACGTCGGGAAAAATATCGGATGGATCGCCATGACTTTTGGTACAGATATCCGCTGGTTTGTCCTAGAAATAGATAAATAAATAAGCAAAGCCATAGGTGGGCACATATGTTCATGGATTCTGTGGGAATAGAGATTCATTCACAACACTGAAATGCTACTGTCGTGAATAGTGATTACGTTTTCAGCTGGCAGGTGTAAGCAATTCTGGAAAACGTTCTACGCCGGAAGACGCGGAGTTAGAATATGTCTTCATTTCTGTCTCTCACATTCGGAAAGAGGATGAATCTGCGCTGACTGTCACAGTCATCACTGAAGATAAATGCGGCCGGTGGGGGGGGGGGGTGTAGTCGAAGTTCACAGGGGCCCGCGGTTACATAACCCTCGCACCATTCAGACTACGCTCCTTACCTCAGTGCCCAAGGATCTTCAGCGCCTTTCGCATAAAAGGCCTGAATATTTAATCCTTCAGCATCACTCACCATTCAGTAGCAGTTTCATAACTCCATTGTGCATTGCTTTCAAAGATCTTAAAGCAGGAAGTCCATCAAAATCTGGAACATTTTCAACTGAAAAAAAAAACAAAACCTTATAATAAGAGATTTTATACCTGCAATGCAGTGTGATTGCTAATAACCAGCTTACACAAGAGGGAAACAGAGCTAGTCTGAGTTAAGGGGAGGAAAATTATGGCCTTGGTCCTTTCCCGCCATTTTTTCTTGAGGTCGAGAGAGTATATGCGAAGGTGCAAGGAGTTTATCGGAAAAAACGGCGCCGGGAGGATTCATATTTAGTCTCATGACGTAAAGATAAAGAGATTTGTTATTTGTTTTTTAAACGGAGCATAATCAAACACCAGCAAAAGAGTTTATTTACCATGGCGGCGCTGTAAAAAAGATCATATACATACATGGCGACAAATGTTATTCGGTATATAATTAAAACCTCCCATTACCACGGTTGCATATTGCCGGTGGTAAATCAAACCTCTAATATCGGCAATCAAGCGACAGACGAACAGATGTACAAACCACCATAACACATCCCAGACTAATAACCCGCAAAAGGCTGCTTTGATTAAGGGAACAAAAGAACAAGTTACAAACAAAGAGTAAATTAAAGAGCTTCTGATGGAGAGACTCTTGTGCTTTTTTAAAAATTGTCGTCTCCCTGATAAAATCTGAAATTCATTCAGGTTTCCAATCAGCACTGCAAGGTTTTTGTTGGTTTTTTTTTTTTTTGATCTGAACGAACCTTTGATATCTTTTTTTTCTTCTTTTCTGTTAAATGAAAGGGAATGAGTTACCAAACCATCAAAAAACACGTCTCCGCGCTGGCGTTTTTGCAGCCTCCCAACATCCGCCCAGACACAAATGGGAGAACGCGTCCTTCTGTCTGGACGGTTCGTCCCTCTGGGGAGCAAAAAAAAACCAAAACGTGGCAGTCAACTGAATGTTACTTCATGTTTTACACAGTATATTGATACTTAATCTGTAATCTTGGTGTTTAGCAGTTTCCTTCATATGCAAATTTATAGCCTGCAATGAGGTAAACTGGGAACAAAAAGCACAAATTGTATGATTGACCTCGCTCACTTCCGGTGGAAGCAAAAACAAGTTTTACTCAAAATCCCACCGGAGATGAGATTTATAGTGATGGCCACGTTTGACCAGTGGTGGAAGGTAACGAAGCAGATTTACTCACAAGCTCCACCAAACTATCACCAGCTATATACTTCATCATGTTGTGGAGGATTTTGGTTTTTACCATATATATCACGTATTGGGCCAAATTCTTCAACGAATTAGTGGCTATTGCAGCTCATAGCTGCGTAAACCTACATTTACATACGTACTTTATATAATCTGCTGTCACGTAATGCTGCCGTCAAACACACTTTTTTTTTGCTTCTCAGCCTCAATTTTGCCAGAATCAATGAAGCACAATGTTACGGCACATTACAGTAAGCATTCCAAAGAATATGCTACAGATAGGGAGACACTGGTTTAATGATATGATAATTAATCCTCCAGGAGCCTATAATTTAATTTCCCTTCATTTCTAAAAATTCCAGATAAGCCCTCCTTTGTCAGGTACTAGCGGTTTCTTGACATCTTATAATTTTTGATTTCACAGAATCCCTTTCACCGGTTTGATGAGGTGCGTAACCTGCGCGTGCATCTTACAGCTATTAATTTTGTTGTGACTGCACCGAGGCTCCTTTTCACTGCAGTTTGATCGTACGATACGAAACCCTGTCAGGAACAAAGTTTCCAAGGAGCCTTAGGATTAAGTCGTGCCGAGGCTCCGCTCGATTCGAGGGCCACGAGCCGCCGCGAGCGCTCGTTCCCGGCGAGGATGTCGAGGTGATCCAAATCGTCCTCGCCGTCACCCGCCCCGGCGTCTCGCTTTAAAAGCTCGCTCAGTGGGCCGAATGGGAAGCGACATTTTTAGCAGCATTAAATGAGCACAGGCCGAGCTAGACAGTCAGTAACAGGTGACATGAGAAGGTGCTTCGCTTTCGTCCCAAAGCTTTGATTTTTCTTTCTTTTTTTATTTTTTCCTCCACAGAGACACTTCTTTCCTTTCCTTTTTTTTTAGATGTACCCTTCCAGACCGTAACCTTGAGTGAGCTCAGTGAGGAGTGGTGATGTATCATCTTTTGGTCTCATTACTGTCAGGCTCCATTTGACTTCTTCGAATATAAAGGCAGTCGAATTCAGAGCTGTCTCATCTTTTATTTATTCCTCATTGTTGTGTGTACTTCTGCCTTAAAGTGCCCCTATCGAAAAATTCTTATTTAAATGGATTCCTTACAATAATGTGCCTTTTTTGACTTTTTGCAAAAGGCCCGGTCTCCTGCTAGGGGGCTGCACTTTGTTTCAAAAGCAGAAATTAACGTCGATACAAGCCCTAAGAAACAGATTAGCCCACTTGCCGACACTTTAATGCAACGTGCTTTTGGACTGTAACTCTATTGCACGTAGTCAAATTGTGGCAGGTACTCAACTGATGAGAGCCATTTCCTTTTGTAAACTCACATTGAAATGGAAGTCACTGATTGGGCAATAAATCTCAGGGTCATATTTTATACCTGCCAAACTAATGAATCCGTACAAATTACTGCCAACGCACACATACGCCGTTTATGCTTCCCCCGGGAGCCTCTATTTTATGACAGGGTTGAGTAGCTTAAGGCAGAAATATTGACAAAAGTGCATTAACATCTTTAATGTTAACAATGGTTATGTGATCTCTAATTCACGCCGCCTGTTTATCCAGGGCAGGATCGAAAGGGGAAACCGGGCATGCTGGCTGTCATTGTCTAGCCGGTTGTTTCGGCCGGTGTATCCAGGCCAGCCGGGCCTTGTCGCGTCCCGGGTCCGTCTTGGGTTTCCTCCCGGTCGGCCAACGCGCCTCGGGGGGGAAATCTTTAACGATGCGGAGAGGCAGGGGTTTGACTCAGGGGTCCCCCCGGGTCACCCAACACATTTATGCCGTACGGATGAATCTCTTTTCTTTCCCCCTCTTTTACCGACAGTCTACTTTTTGTACTCTGTCAGAAGCTGACCCGTAGATGAGGAGCTCTGCTTTGCGGCCAGTCTTCGGTGGCTGCGCCAAATCTTGTGATCCGTCCTACATGATTCATGGCGTTGGAATACATGAACCGCTGGCCAATGAAGCCAAAAGGACAAAATCATCTTTACGCCATGTGTCACAGTCTTTAGATCTCAGCGGTGCTTTAATATCCTGTCAGTGTAAATTAATAAAGACGAGTGGTGGGGGAAACCACTTGCTTGTCAGAGTATAACAGCTAACTTAACATTTCCATTGTAGCTGCATAACACTTTGTAAGGAATCTTTTGTATTGTTGGAACTTGGCTTATTAACTTTCCTTGTGAAGCCGTACATAAAACCCCAACCTGTCACCTATACGTTGTACAAACTAAACACTGTAACTGGTTAATGAGCCTGAGTTTAACCCTGAGTTGGTTGTCGCTGACCAGTTATAAAACTGAGGTCAAACTTCTGCCCGATTTGACCCCTGATCGACGATCCCGAACGATCGGTCGTCCGGCTCTCGGGCCGATCTTACCTGGCCGTCAATTTCTCAAGCGGCTCCTCAACGAAACATCCGTCATAATCTGTGGTGAGCTTGTTGTAATATAATTGGAGAAGTACCCAACACGTTAGTTGCCGCCTGTTACCAAAACGTTGAGACCAGAATCAGATTTCCTGTCCTCTGCTGCTGAAGAAGGCCACGTCTGGTGCATGGGGGGGATGAGTATTCTTTTATTACAGCTGTTTTATAGAAACAATCATTAGGTGAACCGGGTGCACTTTAGCGCTCTGTAGTCAGCTTTTCTTTTAAATTTTTTAACCTGCTAAGTCCTTAAAAGAGGTTACTGTGGGCTTACATCATCGCCAGTCAATGCACTAGACATGTTCGAAGGTGAGAAGAAGACGCCCCCCCCCCAGGCCTTTCTATGCATGACGTCAGCAGAACAACCATGGGAATGGTCTGGTGCGTCACGGAAGGAAAAGCTGCACGGGCGCTTCTGTGCAGACTGTGAGAATCAATGAGTCACGCGCTGCCTCGTCTCAGACTCGAGCTTTCTAGCCCCGTCTGTATCCGCGCGCCGACACAAACCGCCGCCGTTGCGGTTCAAAGGGCCTGAGGTTTGTACGGCTGCAGCTCGGCGGCAGCGCTGGTATCACAGGCGGCACACTGACGCAGCGACTTCTTTTATGAAAAAAAGATGTCAACAAAACTTCTGTTTTCTCTCTTTGTGTTCTCGCCGCCTGTTTTCGCTTTTCTCCTTTTTCTCCTCAGGCACAACTGATGCAACGGGAAGTAAAATCGGCTTTAAGGCAACAGGAACTATTTGTTTTACAAACTAGTGCTGTAGCCCCCCGGTTTGTGTGTTTTGTGGAAAAAACTTTTACTCTAACGAAACCGTGTGTGCATGCGCATGTAAGGGTCGGTCATTAAGTACAATTATTTCAGTTTGATGGAAATTAATTTAATTTTAATTGTATTCTTTTGCGGGAGCCACTAGCTGGAAGATGGCCTTAGGCTTTTTCCCAGTTTTCGCCAACACGAAGATGAATAATTTACTCGTGTTTTATTTTTCTGGACTGAAAAAACATACAAACACACAGAGGGAGAGAGAGAGAGAGAGAGAGAGAGAGAGAGAGAGCTGGGTGGAAATCTGCACAGCTGGAGGCACAATTGAAAAAACGCTGTTTAACCTACAGCCCCGAATTATTAACCCAAATTTAAACTATACCTTAATACCATGAACGCGTGTCTGCGGCAGATGATTAGGGGGTAATTTGTAATTTTGTGCTGCTTTTATTTTGAAGCGCACGTTTGGGACACCCGTTGACCATATGACCATATGACCAAAATGAAACAGAGTGTGTTATGGAACAACTGTGAGAAACATATTTACACCGTCAGCATGAAAACTATGATGTACGAGAGCGAGGATCCTCACCCAAATACGGCTCCTGTCTCTCTTTTTTTAACCTTTTAACTAAAACAGTCCTTCTAAATTGGCTGTAATAGTTTTTAAATCACTTCTAAGTCGGATTATATCACCGAGCTCGCGGGGTTATGTCCCTCACGGGTCACCGTCCTCAGCTGAACTCACTGTTCCTGGCTGCAGGCCCGAAGCCTGCGGTGATCCTGCGTTTAGTTCACATACCCCTCAGACTTTTAAAGGGCTCCCCTGCGGATGTGACGGTGTGCACATCTTTTTTTATTTTCGAAAAATAAAAATTTGCCCAACTCGTTTTTTTTTTTCGTTTTTTTTGCCCCTGAATCTTTTAGCTCTGTCTTTCCTCTCCTGCAGAATTTTTTTGGTTATTGACATTTTTATTTCTTTTAAAATGTCTTTGTCTCATATCAGCATCAGTTCTACATAATCTGACTAATTTTATCATCATCGGTTCCATCGCCCGACCCTATTGCTGCCCAATTAATTTGTCAAATTAACAACGAATTGAGTGATGATGTCTCTCTTGTTGTGAAAATTCACTGCTGCACAGCATTTTAATTACTTTAGGCTTGTTGTTTTGGTTTGACTGCCTGCATCTACCATTTTGGTTCTCTCTCTTATAGCTCTCATGTATTTATTATTGTTTGCTTATTTATAATTTATTCATTATTGTAACCGTGACGACAAATGTCCTCTAACCTTAAGGAAAACAACAATCTTCTCCTAAACTTAAACAAGCAGTTTTTGTGCCTTAACCTGACTAAACTAAATTATTCCACAAGCTCAACTGCCCGTTTTTTATCGTTACCATGGTGATGAAGGTCTGGTTCACCACATCAACTGATAATGTGTTTACAGCTGGTTTACATTCGATATAGGTTTAAATATTAGACCTTTAACCCTTAGCCTTTAAGTAATCCTCCCCTAAATCAATGATTTTAATCCCGTCCGATCTAAAAGTGTCTCTCATTTATCCATTAAGTATCTTTGCTCTTCTGAGATGATCATCATAGTCTGGACTAAGTGTTAAACAGGAGAATATTGACCCTCAGTCAACATAATGGTTGTGTTTTATATATATATATATATATATATATATATATATATATATATGTACATGTGTTTCAGGATTTATTCTTTTTTTATCTCCTTTACTCTGACTCTTTTTTTATCCTCGTTTTTTTTTCTTCTTGACAAGATGTAAATCATAATAAAGTAGACGTCAGGCAGAGTTTTATCCTTCAAAAAAAAAAATATTCAAAGGAAAAAGGAAAGTGTTTCTATTGCCTCCGTTTCCATCTCGCAGTCTCAGTGGGGGTTTTAGTAAGTGGGATATGACAAAGATGGTGTTTGACATTGAAACATTAGACCAAAAAAGAGCAGTGCGGCAGGAGCGTAGAGTTCGGCGGCAGATGTACAGTAGAACATTAGTGACATTTTGCACTCCTGACTGGATGCACTCGCCTTCCGTTCCCTAATGTGACACTTTCAGGATGACAGCTTGTGTGATGTATGAGCAGCGCCAACCTCTGTCTTCCCTACCTGATACCCCTCCTGGGTGTCAAAGCCACCGCCACCGCCCCCCCCACCCGTTACTTCAGGCAGCCTTCCCTTCCCCATCCCCCTCACAATATTCACTGGCCTTTAGGTTTCCATGGGAACAGGCAGAGGAGCTAATATGAGGGCAGAGTCATTGATTTGATTTGCTGGAGATTAATATAGACATAGCATAAACTCCACAGGGGATGGGGGGGGTGTGATATGATATGAAACTGGGATGAAAGAGGCGGAGTTGATTTAACTTCTTCATTGTCACCAAGATGATAAATATTGACTTATAATACAATAAATTATTGACAAGCAATACCTGTTCAATATTTTATAGCATAAAACTAGACTGATATTTATGTTTGGTGCATGGAAGCAAGGGATGAGTCTGTGTACATGTGAGGAACCTAGATTTCTAGGTGCATTGTGTTTTAATAATTTTTTACACTGTGAAACGTTTCTCATATCCATCAACGCCCTCTCATCAGGTTATGAGTGCTGCAACACTGTGGGTTGATACTAACAGGCCTTTTCCACTGGAGATACTTTGACTGTCATGGTTCACCGGGACTCAGAAATTAAACGTTTTATAAAATATTTCCCTTCAAAGCGACCAAGCATGACGCCTTTGGAGAATATCGTGTCTGGGGTTGTTCTTCGGGGTTTGTTTTTTTTTTTTTATTATTACATTTGACTCATATTTCAAATGAGATATAATCTGCGAAAATGACACACTTTTAGCAAAAAGTCTAAACAAACCCTATCGCAATACAAGAACTTTGATATTGGATGATTCTGCGAAGACCAGAATTGTGTTCAGTGACATTGTTTATTGCCAGTGTTTTTTTTTGTTTGTTTTTTTAATTGTCATGGTTATTATGGTTTGCTTACAGTTTAAGGGATGGTTGAGGCAAATGAAAATCTTAGGGAGAGATCGTGGTTGCAAACTCTGGTGTCTTAAATGGAAGCCTGACGTGCTACGCGCCCCTTCACCGCATCGGGAACATCTCCTGAATTACCGTCCATGCTGTTATTTGTAGATACAGTAGAGACGCAGATCACTGTTTAAAAGTGGATCACTCTAATGTGACATTCCATGTTTTAGGTTTGTTTAGATCTAGGTACTAGAACAACTTGGTTAGGTTTAGGGAGAGATCATGATGTGGGTGGACGTTAGAGAACCTTTGTTGTATTGGTTACAATAATACTCGTGGTTAAATTTATCAAGTGATTGACGTTATTTAAGAAGAGACAACGTTGACTATCTCTTGGAAAATGCTGTTGCTGTTGGGATGCTGGGAACGTCCGAGATCATTTTCAGACTTTTGGATCCCGGTGCGTACTGCTACTCCTCAGGTTGACTAAATGGATAAAGATGAACGTCAGGGAGCACAACTCCAAAACTGGAACTACAGCCAACACCACACCTCTTTATCTGAATTACACTCAGTGTTTCTGAAGCACTTTTTGATTACATGAATTGCGCTGCCTGTGATGTTGTGGCCCGTCAAAAATCCATCTCCAAAGAGCTTCAATCCCGAAACTTTCGTCTTCGAATTACCATAGAAATGACAAATCGTCGCCGAAATCTCCTGTGGCTTTTTTTTTTCTTTCGTCCGACAGTCCTGAGCGCACCGAGTGAATGTTGTGAGTGATTTGCCCCGCGGTCGCGGCCCGATCGGGCCTGCGAGGCAGCCGTCTTCAAAGGAAATCGCAGCTGAAGTTTAGGTAATTAGACAGAAGAGCTATCTACAGCAGGCATCATCACACGGTACGGGTTTGCTGAAAGGTTCCGTCGCCCCCCACCCCCCATCCTCGGTAATGTATATCAAAGGGAATTTCAAGGGTGATTAAAAGTTAAACTGGATCCTTAAAGGGGAATTCCAATGCTTTTCGGCCCCATGTGTTTCACTTTTGTGCCCTATGATAGCTCAGTTCATTAGCGCAAGATGTGCTATGACCTCCAATAGTCAGAGACGAGAAAGAAAACACACACGTATACTCAACATGTGACGTGAACGGTTATTTAAAATGATTTAATATACTAATACGTTACTAATGCATTGAAATAAACGGCAGGAGGATTTGAAAGGATCGAGAATGATTCTGTTTTTTTCGTGCTTTAAATGATTGTAAAAACTTGTCAGATATAAAAGTTGAATAAGTCCAGGATGTTAGTTTCCTGTCGAGAGCCAGCAGGGGTGGGGTTCTGCTTATTCATGGGTATAAAAGCACAATAGCCCTGCCTTACAAGTTTCTTTACTTTGCTGGTATTGTTTTGTACTCATTTGCACAGCACCAAAACAATTTGCCCTTCAGTTCCACCGCCGGGGCAGGGCACTCAAAAATGCTTCTGTTTCCATCAGTGGTGCACTCAATACCACATTCAAGAGGTAATTTCCCCAAGGATGCGATTCTCTTTCCATCCTCTCAAACACACACACACACAAAACAAACACACACGAGCACATATATATTCGGAGGCAAACACACGTGCACACACTCTCTACATGCGTGCATGCATGCTAACGTGCTTTATTTATCTTTGTGCTGAGCAAACACCCCGCTGAGTCTCGCTTGTTTCTTGTGTCATGATGATGAAAGGCACCTGCTGTTCTCAGCAGAAATCCCTCTCCACCCTACGTTACTGACATCCTGCCTGCATTATTCAGAAGTTGAGCAGTAATTCACTACTCAGTCAGTCTGCGAGAGTCTCAATTCTTCTGGCGTCGGCGGCGGAGAAGCGCAGGACGGCCGAGTAGATCTATGCCCTTATGTAAAGAGAAAATGGGCCAGTAATGTGGCTGACTTTCCAGTCACTTTATGTTCACCTTGTAGAATGTAACAATTATTCTCCCCCTGCTGTTGGAGATAACCCTATTTCAAGCTGTATGAAATGTTTTTCCAATAACTTTGTTAGACTCCCTGTAACTTAATTACTTTGTTGTGATGCAGTGCAGAAGCTGCAGCACCAACCTTACAGTGGGTGTCTTATTTTGGTCATAATCGGTTTCAGAAAATGTGCAAGGGTGCTCCTGAATGCGTGTGACAATGCAGCTCCATGTTATTTCCGTCTCATTGCAGTGATTTTAGGATTATTTGAAGAAAGTCTGCCTCTTATTTCCCACACTTTGGACAAAAACCGGAGTAGGTGAACCTTAGAAATTCAGGGGTTCGCTAGAACTGCCCGGCGTAAAGAAGAAAATAAATGTATTAACGCAATGTCTTCCTATACCTAATACTTTTTAATCTTTGTTTAATTTTGAGTGTGTGTGTGTGTGTGTGTGTGTGGGGGGGGGTTATAACTGAGTACTTTCATTATGATGCTGGTATTTTTACTGTTTTCTTTCCAGCACACATTGCATATCTGCTCATTCTACATATACACTGTTAGATTATATTGTAATTGGGGCATGATTGAATACCCAGCTTGGCTTCTAGGTTTATTTGAGTGACAGTCACTGGGAGACAGATCATATAAACTGCATGATTTTTTTATTTCGTTTCATTTTTTTTTTTTTTGGATTCCAGTTATGTCTATAATGTTTTTTCAAAGGAAAAGAAGAGAGGAGATCGCTTTCGATGGCAGATTCACAATAAGTCACATAATTCTAAATTCACTTCTCTACCAAGCAATGCGCTCATATTACAATGGAGCGGAGACTGAGACCGACTCTTTGTCTCTCACTGCCAATGCTGAATGAAAAGACTTATAGCAGCAATAGAGCATAGCGAAGAAGCAGTTTAAAGCTAATGTTCACTGATGTTCCTCTTCAGTATTTAAATCAGGTGTCGAGGACTGAAGAGAGGTTCATCTGTCCCTCTGCCATCAGGGAGTCAAGAGTCTTCCAGTGCTAATATTAAACATCCATCTGCGTCTTTATCTTTAATTACTGTGGGATTTGTGCATCACTGATAGGCATGTGTCTACTTTAAAACAGGCTCAGACAATATTTTTTGGTTAGGGGGGAAAAAAAAACACTTTATTTTCTCCCTTGAACTCAGAATTCTTTCAAAAGTCTGTAATAGTGCTGAACCTGTGAGTCAAGTCTTTATTTCCCCTCAGTTGACATACAGCTTATGCTATGGGAAAAGTGAGTGCTTTTTGATTTGTACTTCTGCTGTATGCCCACGTTACCGCTCATCGACACAACAGCGTCGGTGCAGCGATGCATTCAGCCTAATGTGTTTTTCTGTTGTATTTGATGAGATTCCCAGCAGGCCACAAAAGGACTCTCACACCACCTCCGCACTTACCTCCACTCACTGCGACGCTTTTTTCCTCACACACACACACACACACACACACAAAAAAGTACTTTCTCATTTAAATGTATGCAAAAAGGGCTTAGAGGCATGCACCAGCAGATACAGTTTGCTACTGGTGAAAATGCAGGTGCGAAGACGAGAGAGCGGCTAATGTTTCATTCTGTCCCGTGAGGCTCGCTTTAGGGAAGAGGATAAAATCTGATTTTTAAGTGTCGACACAATTCCAGGTTAGAAATAAAAGAAAAATCTATGTATCTGCTTCGCATATTTGATATTACAGGTACTTACTCTGTGTGAAGGACACAGTCTTTGTGCCCATGATTAAAGTAATACTAAATTCTATCAAACACAACCCCTCACAGGCTTGAAAGGCAGAGATGAAAAGTTAGTAGTTTTGCCCTTCACAGTATATCGGGGGCTGTGGCCATGAGTCTACATTGGTTACAATGGATTCAAACATTGCTTTGCATAGAAAAGCTGCTTTACTAAGGCATAAAACCCAAACGCATCCAGTTTACCGAGACATACGACAAACAAAGGTAGGTCAAAATCTGACGTGTGGCTCAAACGCCCTTTATATCTGTGCTCCTCTTTACTCTCTTTGCTCACATAAACAGTAATTTAACGCAGCCGAATTCCCAATAAACTTCTTATTTACATTATTTTTCTTTATCTGTAGCCTGGCAACAGAACAAATATGACATAGTGACTCAAATCAATGCCAGTTAAGACTACATGATAACCCGCAGTCACTTCAAAGCCGTTTCCAAGCTGTAAAATCCTGATTTTTATATCTACGACGTCGTGTAACAAACTCACATCACACATATATTAAAGGCAACATCTGTGCAGGGATTTCGGCTACATTTACTTGTAAAGTGATCAACCAGAGAGAAAGTTAGAAGCTTATTTACATCTGTGTCGGTTGCTGCGTCGTCAAAAGAATGAAACGCATGGAGGGGTGGGCCTGCGGAAGGGGCAGGCCTCCTCCAGTGTTGCCCGACCATCGTGCTCGCGGGACAACGCTGGCGATTCTCTTCTACGGGAAGATTTGTCCAGAAAGTCGCTAGAGTTGTCGCTAGGTGCTTTTGTGAAGAAAAGTTCCTGGGAAAGGGAGTGAAAAGTTGGTAAATCTGGCAACAAATGCTCTAAGGTGGCAAAATTGCAAAACCCGTTGGCCGCTGTGGCTCAGGAGGTAGAGCTGGTTCACTAACAACCGGAGGGTTGGCAGTTCAGTCCCCAGCCCCCAGTCCCCCCCTTTGTGCAAGATAGAGAATCCCAAATTGCCCCTGATGTTCTATCGTGTATGAATGTGTGTGTTTGTATAGAAAGTGCTGCATGTATAGAATAGCGCTGTGTGAATGGGTGAATGTGGCAGTGGTGCAAAGCACTTTGAGTGGTTGCTAAGTTGCTACAAGCACGGTCCATTCACTGCCTGTAAACGAACCCCTGATAACGCAATAGAAACGGTCCATTTTGAAAGAGCAGGGACCAACGGGTTCAGACACCGACAGTTGCGCCCTGCTGTTGGGGTCCAGGCAAAAATATTCAGTTTACATAAGACATAAGACTCAAAATACGCCATTTACTTGCACTTGGCCAAGACAGATGTTATAGTAAATCAGCTAATATCACAGGTTGAGATCCTAGAACTTGCTGAGCTATGGCACTTTCTTTTTTTTAGTCAGAAATATGGGTATTTCAACACATAAATGAACAAGTTTTATTCGCTTGCTTCAGTGCTTAAATCTGGAAAAGTGACCTGAGTGCAACAGGAAAACAGTAACCAGCAAAGTAAAAAAGGCACATATGAGTAACTTTGCTAAAATAAGCACCAGAACAGTAGCTGAACTGCTGCGGTAAGAGTTTCACCAATTATTTTAAGATTTGTGACTGCAGTGTGTGCATGCTGCAGATGTGCTTTGCGAGCCAGCCCCAGAAGGCATCCACTCCCCGTACTATAAAGTTACTGAGTCGCTCCAGCGTTGGAGATGTTTCAGTAAAGTTCCTGTTTAAAGAAAGCTCTCCAGACTCCTCATCAGTGCTCACAAACTCCTTAGTTAAAAAAAAAAAAATCAGCACAGAGCGTGGGTGTTGCTGCTGCTGAATGGGCTTCAATCGCCTTTTGAGTTTCGCACTTGAAGCATGCAACGGCCCAGCAATGCACACGTACATCATGACAAAACTAAAAAAAAAATAAATTAAATAAAGAGATAAATTAACCAGAGTCATTCTTGAAAACATAATGCATAAATGCTAAGTTTTGCAGCAGAGCCACTGGTGAAATGATTGAATATTGAGAGAAAATAAGAGCCGGTAAAGGAGGGTGATATCGGATATTTTGTACAGAAGCAGCAAAAACAGAATTTACCACGGTTGGGAACGTTCTTCAAACTATGATGCTGAGAAACGCTGATGCCAAAACACGGTGGAACGTACGGCTAAAGCAGCTAAGGGCAGAGCAAAGTACCAGCCTCAAAGTACCAGCTTCAAAGTACCAGCCTCAAAGTACCAGCCTCAAAGTACTAGCCTCAAAGTACCAGCCTCAAAGTACCAGCCCCAGCCTAATGTTAAACATTAGCTAGATATTTCTTTGTAAATGATGACTGAGTTTCACGACATTATGGCTTTTGTTCCTTAATTATTATTACTTAGCTTAACTGAGGTACAGTAACGGTTTTCTTTCATTTTGTTGAACGGCTGCAAAACGTGGTCCCACACGTTAGCTAACATTAGCCTCCATAAACTTCTAGTTTCATTGCAGGATTTAACTTTTTACTTGAAAGAGGAATGAGATGTTTCTTCTTTAAAAAGTTCTGTTGTCTACTGTAAATGTAAAGCCTGTCACTAATGAACCTAAAAGCGATGAAGATGCAAACTCAGGTCCAGTCCATCAGACAAAGTGTATAAGAGTGCTTTTAAAACGTAGAAGTGTGTGTGTGTGTATATCCCATATATCAGGCAATGCAGTGGGAGTTATTCCAGTCGGTTCATTACTGGATCGCTCAGCTGACTAGTTACTGGGGGAATTCGGAGGCCTGAAAAAAGTTCCTTTCAGGCTAGAGTCAAAAAAGGTCAGAAGTAGTTCAGCGATACTGTATTAAAAGTGGAACTTTTACAATGGTTTCCTCTGTATATCGCCATGTATCATTTGTTCACACCTTTTTTTGCAATTGAATCGCGCCGCTAAAGCGACTCTCCGCGGCGCCTTGTTGCGGCAGCGGTTTCCCATCTGACTTGCAGAGAGTGAGCAATGTTATTGCCTGGCCTAGTTCCTCCGGAGGCATGCTAATGGAACTATTTGGCAGCTTGCCTCCGGAGGCAGGAGGAATGGACTTGTTTCACTTGATGTCGGCGTGGGGATCTGGAGGGGGAAGAAGAGAATTACAGGTTGGCATTGTTTCAATTGGCGAGAGGAGAGCGAAAGAAAAGACACTGCACATTGTTTCGCTCACCAGAGAGAGAGAGCTCAGCACGGATTGTCGGTGGGTTTTTTTATTTTGGATTGTTTCGGCTCAATTATTTTATCTGGCTTAAGGTCATACCGGCATACAGAACCTTTGAAGTCCGCTCCCCTGGACCAAAAAAACCCATAAACGGCCCGATTTAGATGTTGCTCCACCATCTGTCACAGGTGAGCCAGGAGTGTGTATTCTCAACTTTCCCATCCAAATATAGAAACCTTCCGGATTTGTTCAGTAATTAAAACATTGAGCGCTAATGACTCACACATATGGTGCTGGCTTGTTGTTAGTGCCACTTGGTGTTTTCTCTGGAGCAAACAGCTGTGGGTGTGGATTACCGGGACCGGCCTTCAAACGCCTTGCCAGGATTTTTGTCTCTTTTTTATGTTTTGTGCTGTAACCTTACTGCCCGGTTGTCACCGCTGTTGCCCCGCGGAGTCTCGCAGAGTCTTGACTTCTGTTTTTGCAGCTACTTTTCCACTTCCGTCTTAATTTCGGTAATGTCAAACGCACGGAATTTGAAATGCCCTCCACATTATGATATCCTTAATGAGCCAGGACTAATGCCCGTTCATAAGACCATTGCCTGACACAAGGGTATTATGTTGGCTCTCTGGTGAGACCCGCATGACTGTGACTGGCTGTGACAGCCATGATAGGAATATTAATACATTACCTGTCTGTCCTACGGCACCGGTGGCAAAGAGTCTGAACATACATTTTCATTTAAAGTGCACCTTCTGGAAGCGTTTGTGTGTTTCCATGTACTATTCTCAATAGCACAAGCTTGTAATGACATTATAATCTCCGGGAATACTGATAGTGCTCCAATAGCTCTCCTCTTTGGCGTATCCCAGGGCCGCAAGCATGAGACTGGAGCAAGCTGAGTGCTGATGCTTGGCAGCACTAGATGCCTGCAGCTCAACCATCTATCAGCTCGGCTTAGGCGGTTTCTACTGCTCAGCATCGCGGCGCTGGCACGTACAGCAGGCACTGCTGATGGGACATATAAGGCTTGTACATGTTAAGTTTTACTACCCAATAGGTAGCAATCTGCTGGAATGGCTTAATATTCTTCTTGGAAAAGCAACGTGCTTGAACGCCGCAATATCTGTCGGTGCACTTGGGAGCACAATTGCCGTCTCGGTGAAGCGGGAGTGCTGCCGAACTGCCTCTAAATCCGGTCCCCTTTTGGAGAGGTTTAACACAGTCTGTGTGAACTTCTGAGTGACGCAGTATCATATCATCAAAAACAGAAATTTCCTTTTGGTGGTTTGACAATCAGTCCTAACTCCGACTTTCTGGGGTAAAAAAAAAAAATAAAAAATGCCAAGTTCATTACTAACAGCTGCTACAGCCTGAAGAAAACTAAGCCTTGATATCAGAGGGAGCCGAGATAAGAGAGGGGGATTACTAGCCTGTCGGCATGCTGTGGAGAAATCAGACGGCCCAGTGAAGCTGTCTGTGGCATCAAAGGTCATCCTTATTAAAGATTATTATGAAAGAGCTCGAAGATACTGTCAGATGAGTGGATTGCCGTGAAAATATAGTCCAAAAAATGGCAACAGGAGGCAGGGAGGCGCAGGAAGGTCAGGTTGGCTGAGCGTTTCATCACACAATACCTCTGTCAAAAGTGCCCTACAGCTGCGCCTAAGTATATTTGTCACTGATGATTAGGAATAGTGGTATAGAGAAGGGTTTATGCCAATACTGACTGCTTAAGGTGCTTCATCATTGTTTACTTAGAATCCAATTTATCATTGACCTGCAAGTGGAAAGTCAGCAAAATTTTCCACTTATACAGAAAGTGCTGCATCAGAGAAAGTGTAATGGCTGCTCTAATGCCTGCAGCCATAAAGTGGCTCTATTATCAAGCATTGATCAAGTTGTACTAAATGTAGAGAACCAAACCGTAGCATAAAGGACGCTGCCTGAATCAAAGGCTTCTCCAGCGACAGAGGATCGAATTGAGTTCGCCCCGCTATTTGCAGGATTCTCACAAAAACCCGGCGGCGAAAGCCTCTTCCGGGTTGGCGGGTTTCCCGCAGGTGGGCAGAGAGAGCAGATCGGGGCGAAGTTAATGTCTTGTGATGTTGGCCGTTTGAACAAACCGCTGATTCAAATCAAAAACCTAACAGCATTTTCCGCGCTAACTCCTTAGGATGCCTCCAAAATGCAAAAGAGGGACCGGAGGAGTGTTGCGCAGTGGCTTTTGTAGAGATTATCTGGGCTGCAAAAGGCGACCGAGAATGTTTTTCTCCCCCTTCTTCGTATGGCGCTGTGCTGCGGCTACAAATAACCTCTGTAATGGGATGCAGAGCAGTGACAAATGGCTTCTTTTACAGTATATAGGCTCATCCCTCCGACTTTGCCTCTGCCCTTGACATTTACTGTTCGAGACCTACATTCGCTACAGTTTGACTTATAGTGGCAGGGTGTTAAAACACTTAGGCTGTTCCGTTTTTCCCTGGACGTCGAGCTAAACATCTTGATCAGGAGTGTTACGCTGCTGGCATTCAGCAGTGGAGCAGCTCTCTATCTCCCTGTGTGTGAGCGTGTCTCCCCCTCGCAGGCCTATGACCATCTGGCTCTAGCATCACCAGACTGACTCTCCGTCACCTCTCCTTAGCCGACCACATGTTTCCGCCGGCGAAATAATTTGATTATAATCAAATATGGGTGTTTTTTTTACAGCTGTATCATTAACATGCAGTTTGTAGTTGGATGCAATATCTTTATCTGCTCACTGACTAATCCTTTGCATTTAAATCTGATATAAAAAAGCATTCTTATAATCTCAATTCTGCCTAGACTGTGAGTTGGAAATCAGGTACAGCTCCCAGGAATGTCATCGAACAAACAAAGAAACAAACAAACAATCATGCCATGTACCACCTCAAGAGAATCAATGCTGCCATATGGGCTCTACCTATTTTTCCATTGTTGAAGAAAGGCTTGTCTGAAGCTTTTTGTCAGCCATGCTCATAAATGGCGATGTCAGTGGGTCTATCTCTTTGGCCCAGACTGAAATATCGATTGCCACGAAAGTTGGTGCAGACAATCAAAGTCCCGCCTCAGGATGAAGTGCTATAACTTTGCTTTACGGCCAAATACCTACGAACCTAACACCCATTCCCGTCGGCCTCAGCTGTACTTTTACGTATTTGTGTTAATTAGCAAATGTGAGCGTTAACAGCGTGAGCATGTTAGAATGCAGTCGGTAGCATTTAGCTCAAAGCTTCACCGTGCATCCTTGCAGAACTGCTTGCGCGGCCGCGGGCTCCTGGTCCTGGTTTCCAAACTGCACAGGCTTCATTTACATCTTGCTCAGACCCAGTCACAAGTCCAACAAGGCCACTTCTAGATGCAGCAGGTTCCATTTATATTCCAATGCGATTTGCATCCATGTACACTGTGCAATAGAATGTCTTCCTATCTCTGGTAGGATGCCCAGATAGCGCCTTAATACCTGACAATAACGAGGTCAACGTCGAGCTGCTCTCTGGTAACTGAATTAGCCATGTAGGTATGTGCAATAAACACTTTAATCGGGTTATCTTAATTGCACGCTGGTCCTACTTGGAGTAAGTTAAACATGATTAATGGAGCCATTTTGCTGATGTATGGCATGTGCACACTCCGGACTGGTTTCTTTTGATTCTCTGCCACAAAGGTCACTGATTGAGCTGGATGCAGAAGTGGTGTTTTCGAATAAAGACCGCAGTGGTCAGAAGTCATCATCGGCCAATGCAGTGTAAGTATATCTTGTGTAGGTGACATTCATCGCCACTAAAATCACTGAAACAATGAACAGCATCATAATAGCTCAATCTTATCTTATAAGTAAACAAGAATCCTCCCACAAATGTTGATTAAGAGAAATTACTCAAAAATGCTTTCATCAAAATGCTCTGAATCTAAAATGCTCTGAAATGCTTTAATCAGGCTTAAGTGGGGTAAAGTAGAAGCGATGCTAGCATCCACAGTGTAATACACTCATTCTCTTCTAAGCATCAAACGGGGTTTCCCGCTTCCCAATTGCTCCACAACTACAAGGAGAATAAGCAGTTTCTGACAAACTCTCTGCGGCGCCTTGCAGCATTTGCATTTGATGCCACAGTTGAGCTATCCAGCTGAATGATTTTTGTGATACCCGGGGGAAGCCCCGCGGCCTGGTGTCCAAGCATTCTGTACATAAAAGAGCAGTTTCTAAGTAATTGTATCTTTCCCCGGGCAAAGTTGGCCGTTTGTCTGACCTGAAGGAAGATGTGGGTTTTGACGGCGCCGACGGTGGGTCGGTCTCGACACATCGGAGGCACATCGCGGCACTTTCACTTTCATGAGAAACAAAATGAAGATTTTGTTACATTTGTTTTGGGTCTGAATAATGCAACACGCACAATTTGATGAGAGCGAGTGTATTGTGGTAAACAGCCTTTGTAGTACCAATGGTTTTAAGGGTTTTGTTTCCACCGCTGTATTATGAGCTGTTGATTACGTACCATTCTTAAAAATTTTAAAGATAATTTATTTATCACTATTAAAGACTATTGAAAGCTTAGATTATTTATGACTTGGACCTTAATAATATGGAAGTGCCCGAAAATCAGACAAACATGGAGCCAAAGTTCATTTTTAAGGTAATTAAACCCCATGTCTAAACTTTTCGACCATACGAGGTGAAATGAAGGCAACGCCAAACAGTGCGTGACTTTTGGATCCTTATATTTCCATTCCCGTGTTAGAAAGTTATCCACTTGTTGTTGCGGATGGATGTTAGTTGTTAGTTGCATTCTCGCTTCTCTGTTGTTCTTTTGTCTCTCTCTTGAACAATCGTTGAGATTGAAGTCATGTTCCCATAGTGAATTAAAAAAAAAAAAAAGAGATACTTTGCTCTCCTTCCTCTCTCTCTCTCTCTGTCTCTCTCCCCATATCCATATCCCTCTTTTTTCCGCCTCCTCCTCTCTTTCTCCGTCTCCCCTTGGTTCGGGGTAAATGTATTCCCATGGCAGCTTCTGCTGCTTCAAATGCGCTGACTTCAGCATCTGATCTGAGCTCAGCTGCTGTGATTAGGATCCTTACTTGTCTGGATCGCCTACTTCGTCAGTACCCCTCTCTTTCTTCCCCCTCTTATTTTTATCACGTCCTCTTTCTTCTTTCCCTCAGCGTCATTTCCTTTCATTCCGAAGCTGCTCGCCTGCTTTCTGTTCGGGATGCCTCTTTTCTTTTGCTTTATTATTACTTCTGAACCTTACACCATCAGCTTTAAAACTTCTCGAGATGGCCGAGTCTTGTGAAAGATTATCCGGCTTGAATTTTCTCGTGGGCCATACAGAAATATGTGTACAAGTCATTCTACGGTGTAGAGGCGATTTCTCATGCTCTCAGTCCTTTCTTTGTAACTTTATGTACATACCAGGCACCTCGGGCAAACAAATGACCGTGTTTTGTTCACTCGCTGGTCGAAGCCAGAGATATATGAGCTAATCGGTTTTATTAATATCCACATAACATCTGAACTACAGAAAAACCAATGTGTCAGTGCATGTGTCACGAACCAAAGTAAGAATTCACGAAGCAGTCTACTTGAGATATTAAAAGAATGATGAACAAGCCCTCAGAGGGTAAAGTGGAAGACATCAAGCCGTGTAACCCAGATCTCTTTGGGCATCACAGTGGCTAAGTGCTTGGACTGTCAGCTCGCATCAGGAAGGACTAGTGCTTGTCGCCACGCTGCTCTCTGTGTGGTGATCACATATTCTCCGTGTTGCCCTGGCGCTCCAGTTTCCTCCCAGACTCCTGCAGACAGGTAGTCCAGGGCGTTTCCCCCCTGAAACCGGTGCATGCCGGGATACGAGCTCAGAGTATGAAGAAATGAAAAAGCTTCAGTGCAACTATGCCTTGCTTGCAAATCTTCTTGCGTCAGCTAGCAAAGTTGCCTCGCTGAATTTTCAACCTCCGACCATGACTGTGTTGAGTCGTTATCAGGCCCTTGGGAGCACAATCACTAATATGACTTGACAAAGCTCTGGTGAAGGCTTGATTGGGCTCAGGCCCAAAAATATGATGAGATATGATTGTGGTTTAAATTGGTTCTTTGTTGAAGTTAGCAAAATAATGTGGCTCTGGGCTAAAAGCGCCGTCATCGTGAAAGAAGTGAACACAGGGTTAAGGTTAGGGGATGATCAGAAATCGAAGTTGACTGTCGCTTGGAGCCGTTAACTAAAAACTGATCTCCTGTTCTGCAGTCCGATCTTTTTTTTTAACCCTTGAATCACCCCGACTTCGTCCCTGCGTGGATTTTGGATGTACTGAAACGTCACCGGACTTCCTGTATTGCATCCATCACCCCCCAACAACTGACTGGGGCTGTTGACTGGGGATTCTGGGGCCCTTAAGGGGGGGGGGGTGTCCTGGGGCTGTTGCCCGCTTCACACAGTGGGTTATCCAGACCATCCACCCCAACCTCCCCCTCTTTGTCTTTTTGCTACGTCCCCTGACATCCTCCTTTCCTGTTGTTATAATTACTGCAGCTCCCAGAGGTTGCCCAAAAATAAAACTCGACTATTTGTCATGAAAAGCTGCCTTCAAAGACAATCTATGGGCTCGTGTTTTCAGTCTCACTATGTCAGAATCAGACAGTCAAGATTTTGCTCTCAAACCCAATTTTGGTTTTTAATCTCTAAACCTGCACCTAGTTCTACTTTTACTGATGTAGTGAATAGTCAAAGTGTATTAATGGCTAAATGGCCAAAAAGAGATTTTATGCTTGCATTTCTCAGCCCATTAGTAAGAGAAATATAGTCAACTTTTTCTCAACTCAAGTGCTGAACCACTTGTAGTCTGATCCCCCAGATGGAGTACTGCTCTTACAATGCTGCACAAGCTCTGAGAAATCAATGAGGCTTTTGAGTTGTATTACTCTACGCTGTACAAACCGAACCTCCAGCAGAGAAGAATTGCATGGGATACTTTTAAAATTGCCTTGAGCTCCTAACAATTACCTAAAGGCGGCTGAAGAATTAATTCAGCCCACAGAGCTCTTTGATATTGCGGCTGCATGTGATAGTTTGGATAAAAATTCTTACTGAGTTTTTTGGAAAACTTCAGACACCTTCTCTTTTAAAAGAACATAATGGAGCCCATATTCAGTTGCCCCCAATTTTGGTGACGGACCAAAACCCACAGATCAAAGCTAATGTTATTACTGTGCGGACCAAAGGTGCTATCTCTGAGGTTGTTCCTTGTGACCAGGCCAGATTCATCAGAGGCCCACCACTCATTTTCTATAATCTGTTGGCTGTGAAACAACATCAATGCGTCAGAATCTCCTTTTCCCTCCAGGACTTGCCATCTGCAGTCCAAATTTTTGACTGGATAAAAAGGGAAGTTTTTCATTTTATTTGTTTTGTTTTTTAAAAAAAAAAAGAAATACACAAAAACATAACAATGAGGAAAAATATACCGTATAATTATGTATAATAAAAAACGCAAAATGAAAAACATCTGGTGGCCTAGTGGTTAAGTTGCTTGACATATAACCGCAACATTCCTGGTTGGACTGTGGAGCTCGGGTCATATCCGTCTCTCTCTCCCCAAAACCTCCCATCTATTTAGACTGAGCTCTCCAATAAAGGCACAAAACATCCCTGCAAATGTTTATTTTTCCATTGGTTGCTAATAATTATAACTGTTCTGCAATATCCTGGCTGCCAAGAATTCTTGTTACACTGTTTTTCTCTTATCCCTTTTTTTATATCCTCTCGTCTCACAGGGAACATATACGGTGAGATATATTTATATTTAGCTTTTTTATACTAGCCAAGTTTTAATTTATTATTTGTCTTTGTTGCGTGAAATGCACCATTAGGTTGCTAACCAATTTCTTCGTGCCCTGTACGATGACAATAAAAGAATTTGGATTCTGATTCTGACTCTCTTAATCTTGCAGGGAGTTGTTTTTTTGTAGGTATTTTTAGAACAAAGCAGTTGCACTGTAGTGTACATTGGGCATTGTTTTGTTTTCTCGCTCCTTGATTTACATACAGCCAGAAATATACCCAGTGACATACCTTAAGCAACAGAGGATGATCAAAATAAACAATATGTGAATATATCTGATAACATAACACTCCCATTAACAAGAATATACTCAGCTATTCGTATTGGATTTAATATAACGGTCTAAGATAATGGATCTAAAATAGTGTATTAAACTTACTTAGATTAATGGGTTTTCATTATTCACTGAGTCTAGTGTTAATGGTTACAGTAATGGTTTTTAAAACAATATTTATGGAGGGTAGTATCAGTACTCTAGGTATGTAGGTCAGTCAGACGGACAAAATTACTATGATATATAAAAAGACATTATCCAAGGGCTGATTTCATTTTAATCTTAGAGATACTGGTGGACAGACTTCCAGTGAGTGTATAAACCTCGGGGGGCGTTGATTGAGTGGTTCTACTCCTTAATTCATATGAGTAAATTAACAGGTAATAGGTAAATAATGTTGCTCAACAATATTAAATCCAGCTTGTCTACATGTTTGTGAGATTAAAAAAAGAGAGACAGATATTGATTGATTCCAAAACTTTTGTTAATTCCAGAACATATCCTGTCGCTGTCCTGATCCATTTAATTCAAATATCAACCTCAAGACTAAACGCGCTTTCACAGTAATGGAATGCATTTTATGAAACAAGGCACAAGCCAAAATAATGGCATCCTCCTCCGCCCACAACTGGCACAGTAACAATATTCACAGTTCGAACATAAACTCCTTCTTTAGTTGGATGTGTTCCAGGAAGCACTGTGTGAATTGCGGGAGAGATGCACAGGGTGTTTCAGTTTTTTTATGCCTAAATGAGCTTGTTTTACATAACAGCTTTTTAGTTCTGCACATGTAATGCACGCTCATATTTTTGAAAAATGCTCCGTGAGTGCTCTTTCTTAGTCACATTCGCCATCATTTCCTATTTAGTCTTTTATTAACGCCGACCAGACTGCGGTTTTATCCCTGGTCTGCCTTCTGTCTCATTCTGCCGTTCTACATTATGCATGAGTCCAAACGCCAGATTCTTATACATTACAATTACAATATTTAAAAACCTCACGAACATAAACGCGCCTTTTTGGCTGCGGACATTTAACACGTTTGCTTGCACTCTGGGTTTGATCAGAAAAACAACATCGTGTCATTTGACAGCGTTTCATTTAGTCCTTAGTCACTCTAATAGTGAACAATCTCGAGTGGTTTGCTTTCATGTGCAGACCCCTGTGGAGCTGTATTTCCGAAAAGTGCTCTGTTGCTACCCAACTCAGTTTTATTCCTGCTGTTACGCTAATTTTAGGGGTTAGAGACCCAGCGCAATGACATTTTGAGAGCATCTACTTTCCTTGAATTGATGCACAGTGATTCCTAGATGTTAGGACAGAGGAGGACGCGGGGAAGCATCATTTAGAAATTAAAAAATAATGATTTATCAGGTCAGGAGAGGGGAAAAAAAAATTCTGCGCGATGATAGGATGAGGCAGGACTTGTAAAAAAATACCCTGTGAATTTATTGGTGGGAATTTTTGCTGCTGATAGATGAGCTTGCCGTTAAAGTTGCAAATCCCATTTTATCTATGGTTTGGTTTCTTTTTCAGCAATAAATTTGTTTACATTTTGTAATCGAAGCAGCTGCAATGGACGTTTTTATGACAGCAGTGTATGAAACGACCTAGTGATGAGCCTGCGGAAAATGATCGGCTCTATGGAGGCTTTTGGCCAAAAGAGTTGACCTGACGACCTTTCACTATGAAGCCGTCACAGTCACATTCGGCCAATTATTGACCGACTTCTGTGTTTAGTTGTGTTTTTAACGATTTTTTTAGACGCTCTCTTTTTTTGTTCTTCTTCTTCTTCTGTTTTTTTAATTGCTGACATGGTAGCTGCTCAAGGACTGTTTGCTGCCTACACAACTCTGGGGACTTGTAGTATTGAAGTTAATGATAAGAAAAAACAAAACAAAACGAAGCGCTCAGAAAAAGATGGAAATTCGAATATCTAAAATTCCATGACAGCTAAGCAAACATCTGCTGATAAGGATTGTGTAAGAGGCAGTAACTGAAAGCTCCTGAACAAGTGCTGCACTAAATGTCCCTTGTGGTGAGATTGTTTTGGTTACAATAGTGGAACAAAATTGCGGCTGAAGCGTTTCCCTCGCTTTCCAGGCCTGCTCCTTTAAAGCCCCACTTAAAGACCATTTGCCCGGCTGCGGTTTCACCTCTGGGCTCTTATCTTCGCATCTTGTTTTTCTTCCGCCATTGCCTGGAGCTGTCCTCTCATTTGTACCACGCCGGCATCGAAAAAGAAGCGCAGATTATGTGCCGGTGATTAATGAAACAATAGGGAACATTGCTTACGCCACGTGAGTTTGTTCTGCATTGTGCTTTTCCAGTGTTGCACAAAGACATGTTCAAAGCACAAAAGGCTGTCTGGGGCTGGGGGGGGGCAGCTTGGGGGTGCTTGGGGGTTCTGATGGGGGGGGGGCGGTTTCCTCCCCACAGGCTGTTCAATACAATGTGTAATGGAAGATCAGAGTCTGTGGCCTACTGGGGGATTACTGCGAGCTCTGGCAGAAACACACACAAATAAATATGCTTTATGAATTCTTTACAACTGAGATCTCGTCGTTTATAAAAGACAAAATCCATGTTGTGCCGGCTCCTGACATAGATTAGATATGTGTAATTATGCCCTTTTATTATGCCAAATTAAATGTCACAAAGATAGAGCTCTGAAAAGTGAAACTCATTGAGGCTTATCCAAACCAAACCCTCAATGTCTGATGCAAGCAAAACAAATATGACTGAGGCTTCATACGGTTGCCGTTTAAAAATACCTCATTTGGTCCTAATTTCATAATATTTCAGTGTCCTGTCCCAAAGTTCGTTCTAAAAGTTTCCGTGCACATTTTTTACAGTAATGTTACCAATTACTTACATCAAAAGTCAGATATTTTTCACACGAGTCAAAAGAAAATGTTTCTTTAATTGATTTTTATCAAAATCTGAGTAGCGACTGATCTGCTCCTTTAATCTGCCTCAGGTTCTTTGGAATGCATTAACCTCCTATTGAGAACCAGCACACATCAGTGACCACAAGAAAGCAAAGCAGGTACTCAAACAGACTGATTTAATTTCATATGTGATTTCTTTAAGCTCAAGTTTATATAGATTTATTGAAAAAAAAAGTTAATCTAACTGCTTCTTCCGCTCTAACAGCCCCCGACCCCACAGATCTTGCAAACTGGCTGCGATAAAATACAAATAAGTGGCAAGATTGTGCACAAGTATAGAGACGCTGAGCTTTCTAAAGGGTTAAATAGTATAAAGACGTCAGTCCAAGTCATCAAGAGACTGACGCACAAACAAACCCTTAGGGAGTCACAAGTTGCGAGGAAAAGTTTGTTTTTCAGAGGAAATTATTTAGAGGAGAACTTTTGTTTTCGCCTCAACCTAGTTTCAAGGACCACATGATTTATGTAAAGCAGCAATCACCATGCAATGTCGAGTGCCAAATCCTCGACCCGGTGTGGATGTGACTTTTCATGCTAATGCACAGCTATTCATTATATCAAAATAAAAAAAACAAAACAAAACAAATTTAAAAAAAAACGTGCATCTAAGAGACAGGCTGTGATTTCCATATGCAACACTTAACCATTTATCATTTAATTGTTATCGGAGCATTCCTCGTCGGCAGATATTAATAGAGGCTCTCAGGAAGCCTGGTTAAAGTCAAGAGAATTTCTGTGCATAATCAAATATGCTAATTAGAAGTAAAGTGGAATGAATCTGTAGCCATAGACCCGAGCCCTAGATAATTGCGGGAGAACAATAGGGTGGGGGGGTGCCAGAGTGGGCTATTGTATGGTCGGTGCTTATTGACACGAGCCATTTTTGTTCTTTATGCACATGTTTACATCTGAAAGAATGGAGTCATTAAACAAACACATAGACCTGTATTCTTACAAGATGTTGTTTTTCTTTACCATTTTCATGTAATTTACATGAAAAGCATACGGCTGAAGCCATTAATGCTAGTTACACTGCTGCTACGACCCACACTGCTGGATCCGTGGCGAGTGAAACCACGCGCCATACAAACCCACGCTGCTCATGCAGTAAGTGTAGCGGACCTAAATTAAT
Organism: Istiophorus platypterus; assembly: GCA_016859345.1. Lineage (NCBI taxonomy): Eukaryota > Metazoa > Chordata > Actinopteri > Istiophoriformes > Istiophoridae > Istiophorus > Istiophorus platypterus. The sequence continues at coordinate 16,125,891 of CM029125.1, forward strand.
TACTCCTACACTGAGATGGAAGTGTTCCTGGTCTGGAATTAATGTTGTACATAAATGCCAGGAATGATTTTTTAACACTTGATAATAACAGGTGCAGCGCCAAAGAATTTAAGAAAGTCGTTTGGATAGGAGACATACGTCGGTGTGTTTGTGATACAGCGCGCCCCCACACACACTCAAACAAACACACATACAGATTAATGTGGAGAGGTCAAATTATTAGTCATCTAAAAAGCCAGAGGACGCTCGTTTTTGTTTTTTTTCTTCTCCGAAAGAGCTTTTTTATTCATGCCAACAGTGCAGGAGCGATGCCTGTGATGATTCTTTATGAAGGCGTTCAAGTTCCTTGACCTTTGAATGCAGAAGCTAACTCAAATACCCAAAGAGAATAATGATGATTAACTGCAGGCATTTCTGTAATTAATGAAAATTACCAGAGAATCTGTAATTAATGCAGAAGAGTGAGGAAAAGTCATTGCCAACTTGTGATATGTGATTAGAAGTGAGAGAGAGGCACTTATCTGTGAGGGAAAAAAAATCACTTTCTGAGAAAAAATGCATCTCAGTCATGTAATTCTGCGTCTGTTTTACGCCGATTAAAACCGTTTACCAGTTTTAATGTTGTTGCAGAGTTGTGTTTTCATTTGATGGCAGTGGTGAATGTGAGAGTCTAGAAAGCAGAAAAAAATTTCTTTTTACACGTTCACTTTTTCGTATAATTTCACATAAGGCTATTAATCTAATGAGTCTAGTTTCACATGCTTAAATACACCAGTATATGTGTTTGTGCTGCAGTTGTAAATTCACCCCACTATGAGGTTACAGTGCCACACGAGGCTCATGAGATTAAAAAAAAAAAATCACTGCAAAATCAATGCAAGCTTTTGACAAAAGAAAACAGAATGAGCATGTTCTCACTTCTTCAAAGGATGACCTGCATCGTAATGACTTTTTTTGCTGCTCATCCTTTTTGTTTGAGTCTTCGTGTACCTGCATTTACCTCTGCCCCCCCCCAGAACAAGATCTTTGTCCACCCCATGAACGTTTTTGGGGGGGGGGGGTCCCAGTCAATCAGGGAGAGGACAACAGCTACATATCACATCCAGGTGGAGAGGCTGGGACCGGCTGAACCTTGATTGATTTGATATTGTTTCCTCTCAAAACGAACACGACTAACTGTCAGGCTAAAGAAAAAGAAGAAGAAGAAGAAAAAAAAAAAACTCAGAGGAACCAGCTCAGTAAATTAAATGGATTTACAGAGAGCAGAGAGACCTCGCAGAATGATTTTCAATAAGGAGCTGATGGATGAATACGGTGAATGGCAAGCGGCTGCCGGATCCATTTGTTGTGAATTCTCTCTGTGAAATTAAATCCTCAACTGATTATGAGAGAATGGTATTACATGGATGAGGAGGCAGGAATAGAAATATGAAACAATTCCAAATGTAGAGGAGCACAAGTGTTTTCTCTTACCCACTGGGGAAAAAAAAAAAAAAAAGGCTGCATCCCGACGCCGCTACCTTGCGCAGAGTCGCCTGTCGCTGATAGAAATCATCCGAGAAATGGCCTCCGTGATTTTGCGGCTAATGTTTACATTCAGCTCTGCGCTAGTTCCCCAATATAATCTCCGCCGCCCATTTATGAGTTTCTCGAGTCAAGATTACCTTCCTGGGCGATATCATGCACCTGCTTGTAATCTTGACCATGCGTGTTTGCTTGACTTACACAAAACACGATTCGAACGCTTAAAAAGGTCCTGTAATTGCTTCCTTATCAACCATATCTGGTGTTATGTTGACAAAGCCCCCGACAGACTTGCAATTTTCAGACAGTGTTCTTGCTCTCCCTCTGTGGCGATGCTGGCAGCATCTCAGAGCTCCAAATCCTGGCCAGGAGGCCAGTGTTTACATAGATGGGATTCAGTGTTAATCTGATTAGGGTGAGGAGATAGGGATGCCTGGACTATATGTCATCTGAGTACAACATCGCCGCCATTGATTAACTGAGCAAACATCAGATGGAGACACCAAACATTTACACAGAAACGCTCACACACACACACACACACACACACACACACACACACACACACACACACACACACACACACACAGAGTCGTGTATCCATGACTTCAGAGGGCATTACATGCACTTACATTCATTACCTGGAGACTCGCTCCAACCATGACTACGACATGCCTAAACCTAACCTTGAAACATGTCGTCACCACAAAATTGAATGATTTACGTTATGGGCAACATTAGTGATACCACACACACACACACACACAAAAGCGTGAAAATGTATTTCCTGTTGCGGATCAAGGCTGAAACCAAATGCAGACACCAGACAAACAGGTGAGATTAAGTTAGTCTTTTAATTTAACACAGGCAGCGATGGTGAGATGGTGCCTTGTTTTTGCCTGGGGGGGGGGTCGGGGTGGAGGCTTGGCAGCAGGGATCCCTAGGAAGTGAGCTGGGTTGGCAGACTTGGCAAGGCAGGTAGGTGATCCTGAAGAAAAGGAGGACAGGTGTAAGATAAAGCTGGCAGGCATTCGAACAAACTAATGAACGGGCAAAGCAGGTAGATTCTCTTGTGCAAGGCTCAGACGTGTGGCGCATCGACAAACCGCGGATAGCACGGCGATCCGGCACGTCCCACCGCCCGGAGCTCATGATTCCTGACGACGTAGTTTCTTCCTACGGAGGAGGGACGTTAAGACGGAAAGGCAAGCGGTTGAAGCTCTATCCTCTTGAATGAGGATGGGTGCAGGGGTGAAGCGGCTCTTGAGATCCTGAACCTGAGCTGTCGGCGGAGGCTAGAGCAGTCAGCGGGGCTGCATCACGGCTGCAGTTATAAATAAATCTACAGAAATTTACAAAGCCGAGGAATCTCCGAAGTCGCCCACGGGCGGACGGGTTCGGCCGCTCAAGGTCGGCTTTTACCTCGGCTGGGTCCATTTCCCAGGCGTCGTCCAGGCGATGCAATTGCCTAGCAAACTCAAAGAGGTTTCCGGAAAGGATCAAGATAACATCCAGGTGCACAAACACAAAGCAATCGAAAATGTCCTATAAGACGTCCTTTAGCGGGGTCTGGAAGACTGTGGAGTGGTGATGGCTCGATTGAATTCAGGTGTGTTGAATCCCGCTGATGGGCAGGTGTATTTAGAGAGATGGAGAGAGGGCAAGGGGGCAAGTGGAAAGGAGCAGACAGACGAAAGCAAGACACACCAATCACACCTCACTCATACTGAAAAGGCTGAAAATAACGGGCAGGCTTACAAAACGGGAGGCCGGCTACAGCAGATGGTGGCCGGATAGACTCACATACTGTACACCGCCTCATTTTTGCAGGACATTTTTGCTGTGTATTTCCTGCCAAACCGACACTGTCCATTCTACCAACAGGCTGCTGGTGATAATACATTGTAACTGAGACAGATGTCTCCCCTCAAACAACCAAGACATTCATAATGGAGTGAAAATTAGAACCCTAGACGATTATAACAAGCAATGATTGCGAGGGGAAGGGTTTCAAACCCAAGCCAGACCTTCAATGTGCGAGAGGACCAACGATAACTGATCAAATTTTGACGAGCGGTCCCCAGACTTCGGAGGCATCCCGCCATCACACCTCATTGATCGTGTCGATTTGTTTTCCGATTAAAACCGCGTCGCTTCACAGAGAGGAACCATCCATCTGTTGCCCTAAGAGGAGCCATTTGTGTTTGAACAAAGTTGTTGTGTGTGTAAACATTTAATGCCTATTTGTCCATGTGAGCTCTGAGACGGCGATGACTGGGATTACAGAGTGGAAAAGACAAATTGAAGTAATCCGTCGGGGGGGGGGGGCAAATTCTTGCCCCATGGGGCCTAAATGTCCTGACAGTGTACGGTTAATGTATGTAACAATTAGGATTCAAATTCCCTTGTAATCACCGTATGTTGTTGACACTAAGACAGTACATGGCGTCGAAATTGTTCAGGATAATTAGCAATGTTTGCACATCAGAGCGCTCGGTGCCGTCAAAACCACATGAGATCAGTTGATCTCCCAACTTTCTTTGCCACCAACAGGTCAAAGTTTTCCCCGTGTATCAGCTACTAGTTGGATTACGCAATTTTGCAAAGATATTTATGCTTCCCGGACAATGCACCCTAGAGGCTTTGGCGATCCCCCCGACTTTACCGCTGGTGCCACCGTGAGGTTGACGTTTGTGGTTTTTGAGTGAAATGTCTCCAAAAAAATGTTTTGGTGGATTGCCATTGAAATTTTTGGTGTACTTATACATGTTCCCTCTGAGATCAGTTGTGAAAAACTGTTGACTCCTTCACTTTTCATCTGGTTCCAACATCAAGTCAAAATTTTATTTTGTTTTACACTTTGATTCATAAGAAAACACCTGCAAAGCCAACAACATGCGAATTAGCCTCAACATCAGCACGCTAACATGCCAAACTATGATGTTCATGGTGTAGAGTGTTATTAGCACTGGCATTGGGAGCATTGTAGTGTGATAACATTAGCATCACAGAGCTGCACGGATGTCAACTTGTGCTGAATCTTTGAATTCAAGGTTGGATTTCCACCAGACTGCAATCATTATTTTAATTGGAGTTAAGTCCTGAGCCTCAATCTTCAGCCTCCTCTATCTAATTACTTGGTACTGTTTACTTTCAAGGTTTGTTTATGCACGCTGTTAAAATTCAGTAGTTGTGGTATTTGAGTAAGGTAAGGAATTGCAATTTAAGTGCTAACTAGAAGAGTCGGTAGCCGCCCATGGGAATATGGTCAGGGTTGTGGAGGCAAAGAGAAACTCAGGAATGAAGAATGAAGGTTAGGGGTGCAAGGAGAGTGAAACTCTTTAGACTCCTGGGAATTCTGATCTCGTATGAGCATTTAAAATCATTATGGAAAGGGCAAAAACAGCACTGTATTTTAAGCTTACCCCTCAGCTGCATAGGAAATGCTGATGCAGACCCACTTCTGCACATCTTCCTCAGGTACATGGACATTGCTGCTTGTGTGCACGTATTTTGCAGAATTTCATGAAAATGAAATTTAAAAAAACAAAAACAAAAAAAAACAACAACCCTTTAATGATTTCTCCCAAGCCGAGATGGATGCACCGTAGATAAAGAGGTGTTGGAAAGAGCCGAGGCTGAATGGAAGACTGACTATCAGATAGAGATTCACTTTCTCCTCTAAGGGAGGGGAAGTGGCCATTAGTCAGAGAAGTAATCTAATCAATGTTGTTGTGCACAACAGTGCAGACAGCCGCAACGCATCGCTGAGCGCTATTATTCTTAGTCATGTTCTCATTGAGGGAAGAAAACACGAGTCTCCTTCCTGCCTGGGTGCAGGTCCTGCAGAGGGAGGACAGTTACATGCCGCGCTACAGGCGGGAGCGGAGAGGCAAGGGGGTAAATCAGGAGAGTGCTCTTTCTGGACCAGGGAAGCTGGACCGGACTGTTAATATCATTCTCCGCCGTGCTGCTTTATTTTCCAATACGCTTTCATGCGGTGATAATCTCTGACCGGGGTGCAGGAGAGACGGAGGAGAGAGGAAAGAGGAGAGACGGTGGAGCGCGCGCTTTAATGGCCGACTGCCACGAGTTCGGCTGGGGTCGGGCTGCATCGCACCGCACTCCATAAACTTTTGACGCTGCAGAGCCGGAGGGAGTCTACAAGGAATAGACAATAAAGTTTAGTGGCAAAAGGTGCTAACAGATGATCTGTATTCCTATATTTAATTGAATACGTCGTAAGTTATTACAGTCTGTACTTTTTACATCTTTCTACATTGATTTTCAAGTTGCTGTCACAGTTATAAGAGAAAGAGAGAAGAAAGAGGAGAGAAAAACATTAATTATTCAAAATATTATATTAATCGTATATTGTACTGTACCCAGATACTCCTTGTGATCAAGATATTGTTTCTGCTTTGGTTCAACAAAGTTAAGAAGCAAACATCTAGATTATGTATGAGATATTAATATTTCATACATTTCATCAATAGTACAGAATTTTTTAATAAAAATGCAGCTAAAGAATTTGGTTGTAATGCATTTGTTGTAAATTTTAAATGATATTACAATGACCCTGTTTCTATTAGGGAAGACTGTGAGGAAAACTATTAATGCTTTGGTAGATGCCGCTCATCAACTGCATAATAAGGGTCGATTGTCTGGCTGATAACCAGATATACAGCATTTTTACGATAATCCGAATCCGTTTTTCTTTTGACGTTTCAATAAACATCACAACCTCATGAACGAGTTAATTTGTCTGTCCAAGACATGCTGAGCACGAGAGAGCAGCAGAGCAAGGGGTTATAATGAAGGTGGTAATGTTCAATTTTTATTAAAATTGTTTGAGAGCTGTTTATTCATGTTTGGTGCAGTTGAGGTGGTTTGTATAATACAGAAAGGAGTTTCTTTTATTAAGCCTACCTTCGTTGATATGAATGCGGTGCACAAAATAATAGAAACGCTACGCTCGTCCGTAGACTTTATGTGTTAGTTTTGTCTGTGAGTTTGGGTCGTTCTTAAGTTTGACACTAAGATTTTCATTTTTACTGCAAATATATATATCGGTTCCAAATATTGCTTATTTGTCTCCTGGATTTCTAATGTATCAGTGTTGGTGTCTGCTCATACCAGCCAGGCCTTTACCACGGTTCAAGCCTACCCAGGGTTAAGTCCTTTTTCGATAGACACCTCATTCAGAATAAATGCCGTGCTAAATTCCTTTGAGCTCTGCAATATCATGGAAAGCCCATTTATGGGGACGGTAAATCACCTTGGGCTCTGTCATAAAAGAATATTCCCACACTGATTTGGAGTTAACGGTACAACAATTCCTCGGCCTTCATTATGTTCCTCTGTCCTGAAAAGAAGGTCAACCTCAGCATCCCGAGCGGTGATGTGACATGTGAAGGATGGCAGCCTGGACGCGTGCTGGGAATTCACAGTCCGGGTTCATTGATTGTCATGGGCTTGAATACGCGGGAAACGCTGTTCATTTGTTGACATGTCTCTCCTAGGGAAGATCGAACCTTCTAAAGATGTGGAAGTGATTGAGAGGTACCTCTCTCCAATGGAATAGTTTGATAATTTATTAAATATGCCTATTTTCTTTTTGAGGTTCGACACTACTAATTTCTGACCATTAGATATGTCGCTATACAAGGCGGCCGTTAGCTTTGTTCAATGTAAAGATCTGGCTATACTTTGCCGTTTTTACACTTCAGTTTTTATATGGAAACAAACGACACATAGTGTGGTAATCAGCAAGCCTCAGAGGTGACGGTAGGAGGATTTCGTCACCTTTGGACAGAGCTAGCTAGACTGGCTGTTTAACCTTTTCCCAGTCTGAGAAGATGAGAGAGAAGATCGATATCAGGTTCATCTATCACCTGGAGATGGTTAGCTTTGCTTAGCCCATACATACATCGAGTGTAAAAACCACAAGCTAGCTTAGTCTTTACGCCAGGTCGCTTAGTCTAAGCTAAGCTAGCTCTCTCCTGGTTCTAGATTCATATTTAACGCACATATATTTGGTGTCAATCTTCTCCTCTAACTTTCATTAAGAAAGTGAATAATAATTTTCTCCCAGAAATGCTCATATTTCATTGTGATTTACTGTCAACCTTATGTAGCACCAACAGCTAAAGGTATCACCACCAGTACAGAAAGTAACAGTAAGATAAAGTTTCGCTTGCTAGCACTGCTTGGGAGAAACAAACTTTCCAACTCCTCAGCTTAGTGCAGCAGGAGACACAGCACAGCACAGCAGACAGTATACTGACAATGAAACCAGCTGCTGCTAGCATAGCTTCCATTAAAGAAGTCAGAGGTCAAAAAGTCTCATGCTGGATGAAAACCAAACCCCAGCTGTTCCATCTCACCACATCCTCCCTAACCAGAAATCATGCATTTTTAAAAACAACACCGAGTTTTCACTCAGCAACAATCCAACTCTGGATACTATGAGAACATGCCAGTGGTGGTTGGGCTCTGAATTTTTTAACACCACCACAGCTGTTGCTTGGCGCCGTACATGGTGTAGATAAACAGGCTTTATAAATCAGAAATATAGGAGAGCACAACAAAGTCCAGACAGAAGGAGGGATGGATTAAAATCCTCATTCCACCATTTCTTTAGAGTAACTGAGAGTCCTACTGGCTGAATAGAACTGGAAATCTTAAAAGGTTAGCATCGAGGCTAAAGTTTGAGCGAAATTGAATTGCTCATGTCAGTTGGGCCATTTCAGTCAGCTTTTATGGGCTATAGCCAAATGTTACAGCATTACACTTAGATACAAAGACAGAAGCATCAGCCCGTAATGCATCGCTACAAGAGCTGCTATTCTTGGGCCACGGAGTAAGAGCTCCCGAGAAAGCGAATGTGATCGGGGCCGGTGCCTCTTGCTCACTGCGCTGTCATTGACAGAAGTGATCAAATCATTTTCTTGACTAACGGCCGCTTGCCCTCCCCAAGGAGAACGCGAATCTGCGGTCGATGCATGCACCGTCCCAATCGACAGGGACGCAACTTTGATCTGATTCATTTATTCAAATGCCACAACTGTCTGGGACAATCATCACATGGAAAGCCTTAGAATTATGACCCATTGTCCTAATCAGTGCGATGAAAATGTTCTGTCCATGGAAGCGTCCGTCGAAAAGACAGGGTTGCCGGCGATAAAGATCAATCTGTAATCAATCCGTTTGAGCAGAAATTGTACAGTAGGGTTGAATTATCTCTGGTCCTCAGTGTCATGTAGAGTGACTATTACTATTACAATATATTAGAGGATCTAGGGGAAAGCAGTGTATTATTTTCTGTTCCTTGTTCTTTTCTTTTCTGTCCTGACTATTCTTTAAAAAGGCAAGATACAAAGAGTTGATTAATTTCTCTCCAAAGAAAAGAAATGCATTAATTTCAGCACCAAAGTGACATGAGTTTCAGAATGTAGTGAGTGTGAACGTCATAAGTGGATCATGCAAATCAATTGCTGCCTTATCACATTTAAAGCTTGAGCATGTTGGCTCTCAGCACTAGTGGGCCACTTGAGGATTCCTGAATGACTGCTTTACTGTTCACTCAGGAATGGAAGTGGTAATTATTCTTCCTCTGTCTCTGGAGATTTCTCTGAATCACTGGTACATGTTCAGATTGTTCCAATGAGGCTGCGTTTACAGTGACGGAAAATGAGTGACGGCAAGGAATGATGTTTATCCTCTCCAGTTGTGTTGTGACAGGAGAGCTGGTAACCTTGGGTTCAAAATTGTTTCATTAAGCTATCCTGCTTCTGTGATGTCAAGTAATAGTTTGGTAAAAATGGCATTAATCACCTGATGATAACCAAGCTAGCAATAGCTTAGCCATAGCAAGCTGTCTTTGGTTATATCTGCACAAGTACCACATAAACCTGATGTGCTGCTGCAGCACGATTGTTATCAAAGAATAATTGTGTAATCTAAATTCGTAGTTATTCATCTGATAATGTATTGCTATTTTATTTTTACTCTGATGGCCATGTTAGCCATACTAGTCTTTTTGGCCTAACCAGTTGACTCAAACCTGCCTCTTTGATCAATTTGGGGCAAAGAAAACAAGCTTTTCACACAATAATGACACAATATCAGCTTTTTAACTTAATAAGGCAAATTTTTTAGCTAACAGTCGACCTTTTACACATCCAGCAGGCGAGGTGCAACATTAGCATTAATCTGTAAGTGTGTTCCTGGCCGCCTGTGATGTTTAAGTCCTCATTCTTCTTTAAGCTTTGTTTTGGTCTCCACCAGCTCTGAGTGAAAATATCGGGCTCTAAAACCACTAAATGCTATGTTTGACAGCTAATCGCTAACATGAATGGTGGGTTTTTAGTCCTTCTGCGACAGAAAATACATCGAGTTTTAACGAGTACAGTAAAGTTGCCAGAAAACAAAAACATGAGCCAAAAGACTGAAATTCTCTGTAGAGCCAAGGGGAACTGCGGAGTTGGTGATAATTTTCTGTGGGTTTGCTGCTACGAGCAACAATTTCACATACAAGTGGCCACTTGATCAATTGTTATTTCAAAAAATATTGATTACAGCACATTTAAAGTTTGCGTGTCAGTGTTTATTCGTATAACTTGATTTACAGCGTCTCGTGTAGCTGCCTCAGTCTCATTCATGGTTGTTTGGATTTCTGTGCCTATTTTTCTGTTGCTATTTTTCTGGCCCTGGCACAGGAAGATAATGTCCCCATTCTTTAATCCCACCTACAAAGCTCTCAATGGCTCAGCTGCTTTTCCAGGAATCAGCTGTCAACGAGCACAATGCCAGATGAATTTTAAATCACCGAAAACAATTCATAGGTCTTGCGCCAGGGTATTAATTTATGACTTATTCTATGAAAATTACTTTCTTTCATGCTGAACCTAATTATGATTCATGAGATTTGATTGCCTGCTATCGGCTGGAAACAACTCTGAAATGTCCAAAATTCTGCAGGCCTGTCTGAAAAACCAACAGTTGTGCTTTGTTTCGCCACAGCCTGCCTGGTTTGACGCAGAGAGGAATTAAAAACAGCCTAAAGCTCAAATCTCTCTCCCAAAATGTTGTAGTATACATCATAATAAATATTGTATGAGCCTTGTTGTTCCGCCTGAGGATAAACTGTAGGTAACTAATAGTGGTTGAGAAATTTCATACAATAGCCTCACCATCGATTTTTGTCAGAGCATTCATTGTTCTGAAGGATGAGACCTTCCTCTGACCCCCCCCCCCCAACTGCATTTTTTTCTCACATTTCTTTCTCACACTCCGGCAGAGTTTACTAATTAGAGGTCAAAGCAGCCGAAAATATCTATAGCACCGGTCTCTGTTCTTGTAACTTTTAATCTGCTCATTTTCCATTCACAGCAGTTGGTGTTCTCTCATCCCAGCTCCTCGTTTTTTTTCCCCCTTACAATAAATTCTTACTGTCTCTTAAAACCCACCAAAAAAGACATATAAATCCAGTATTCTTTGTCTTATTGAACATTCATCTTTTTATCAAAAGAAAAAAAAAAAAGTCTGACAACTATTGGAGAGTTAGAGTTTGCGTAAAACATGGACTTTCTGATCTGCTTTGCTAGTCCTCTGGGTGCATGCTGGGCCTCTACAGTAGAGTGATAAGAAAGTGAGGAACACCAGATTAAAGGGAGTCAGGGTTCAGCCTGAGAGTGCAGATGTGCTTATTGGTCACTGTCATCCACTAAGTCTACTTTTTCCTCACTGCTTTTTCTTCAGTGGCGATGGCCCCTGTGGTCGCTCTGCCAAGGAAGATAATTCTGAAACAGTGTGATGAATGTGATGCCGCATTGATCTTCTACAACGATTTTCCTCAAATCCTTTTTTTTTTTTTTTTTTTGCTGTGATTATCATACATTCACTGGAACAAGAAAACAACCAGAATGCAGCTGCTTCACAAAAATAAACAGATCTTGTGTGGAGTTTTGTCATAATGGGGGGGGGGGCACATTAAACAAAGGAACAAGACAACTTTCAGATACAACAGTGACAAAACACATGAAAAGGCTAAATGTGACCAGCATCAGTGCATCTTACAGAGCATTTAACTCAAGAGAACCTAAATAAGCTTTCAGGGATCAACACTAACCAATCAGGAGGAAGGTGTTAAATAACAGTGAACTCGCCAACTGGCTGGTTTTGATGAAAAGGCCTTGAGACTACACACACACACACACACGTATATATATATATATATATATATATATATATATATATGTGTGTAAGTATACAAATGTGCAGTAAATGGATCAGAGAAAAACAACCTAATGGGCCTGCATATATAAATATCAAAGATATGGCTCACATAATATAAACAGGCAGGAAAGTGCTCTTAATGTAAATTGCTATGCCAGAAGTACAATGGCAACATGAAGAGAATAGACCAGAAACTAAACACTACAACACACAACAAAACCAATAATAACAAGAGAAAACTCCTCAGTGAGACCTCATTTTTGTCATTTTCTCATGTTATGTAAGTCTGATTAACATCACCTCTGTTATGAGGTTTTATAATCTTTTAGATGGCTGAAAACCGCAACTCTAAGACTCGAATACTCTCTTGCAGCATTCACCCATTGATAGGGACCAATGCAACACTAAAGAATATTATGCATGTACATTGTAGATCAGTCTGTACTGTGCTTTAATTATATTTGCCAAGATGATTTTTTTATTTTGTTTCTTTAATTCACTGTGAAATATAGAGCCGATGGGGAAGGCAAGGCTTTGTCCCATTACTGAATAGGAGACTGCTGCCGTGCACTCATTGTGTCTCCGCTATTTCGGTTACTGTAATAGAGAGCGACAAACGCGGCGAGCAGAGGTTCTGCAGCGGTAATGGCTTCGGTGGAAGCGCTGCTGAAAACGGGGAGAATTACGCAGCCTTTCTCCAATTTGCTTTCTATGCTGCGTTCACTGTCCACCGTCTCCATCAGAATCATGAACTCGGAAGATAAAACACAAGCGGCAAGAGCGACGTCGTTGCTCTCATGGTCTTCAGGTGCTATTTTGGTAGCCGCCAATACACCAACATGCGGGTGGGGAAGTGGGATTCAGCGACAATCGCCTACAATGTGGGCCCTCAAGGCAGAGCTATAAATCTGCAATGTGAGTTACATGGATATGAAAGAAGGGAACAAACATGTATAAATGAGACACAGTCTGATGCTATCTTTTCTGACTGTGGTGTGACTCTGTGAATAAAATTCTTTTTCTTAAAGTTCTCATACGAGGTTCAGCCGTGGCGAGAAAGTTCTGTGGAGTTGGCGAGACCGTCCCGTGCCTCCAGTTTTATCCTGCCACAGCACAGCGACGCGGTTCATGTTGGACCGGCTTCGTTCACAAGTCGCCGCAAGAATGAAGGAGGAGAAGACTTGCAGATAAGAGTGCGTCTGTTTATCTCTGTCAGCCCTCTCATGTGCTCACAACCTGTCCAGGGTATTTCCCTGACTTCTGCCCAGTACATACTGGGACAGGCTCCAGCCCCACAGAACCATGAAAAGGATTAGAGAAAATAAATGTACTCTCCTGTTTGTGTGTGTGTGTGTGTGTGTGTGTGTGTGTGTGTGTGTGTGTGTGTGTGTGTGTGTGTGTGTGTGTGTGTGTGTGCGTGCGTGCGTGCGTGCGTGCGTGCATGCGTGCACATAAACATGCGTGCAGGGTCTGAGAGATCAAAGAGCGCCATCAAATTCATTGAGTTGCTTTTCCGTCAGCCTCTAAACAGTCCTCTCTCAGCATCCCGCCGTGTTATTAGAGGCAGGCAGAAAGACAGAGAGGAAGGAAATAGGAAAACGCTGTAACTCAAATTGCCACCCGGAGAATGCATCTCAGACCGAACGTGATCAGATAGAGGGAGGACATTACCATTTCTATTAAAGCTATTTTGCCTCCAGCAAAGCAGTCCATCGTCTGTCTCCGTGGAAGTAATCTTTTTTTTTTCTCCACCAGTAAAATAAGGGGCACTTTGTCATTGATTTGAAAAAAAAAAAAAAGAAAAGAAAAGAAAATATAGGGTGCATTTATAATTCATAGAAAATGCGTAATTTTCAAGAACTTGTTTGCTCACATGTTTGTTTCTCCCCGTGCAGCCAAGAGCTGCATTCGAGTCGGAGAGGCGGCGGCGGAGCCAGCAGTGAATGGGAGGTCCACCTCAGTCTTATGCTCCATTAGCAGTCAGTGTGTAATAGCACGGGCGGACATGTGTTCGGTACAGATAACAGAGAAGTGGCTGAGACGGTGACGGAGAGAGACAGCCCTAACAGACTGGCCCTGATGTTCCAGTACCAATAACTGCCTCGTTCTCTCCCGTCCCCTCCCTCTCCCTCTGAGAGTCCACCCCCCCGCCCCCATTTCAAAATATCTGTAGGTATGACAGAGCCGTAAAGATTGATGGAGAGGGAGTCGGGAAAGCTCTTTGGGCTGGAGTTTATCTGGTTATATTGCAATTATTAGGCCAGAGTCTGACTAATCAATTTAAAAACTCTATGTAGATCTTTACCTTATTCAACCCAGAACAGCTTGGGGGACTACTGGATTATGCAAACTGCACAGAGGCCTCGCTGTTGCTTTATTCACATTGAATCTTATTCATATTATATTTCTGTTGTGCCGCCACTGTTGACAACATGCCCACATGAATAAACTTAAACTAATTTCGCTTAAATATTTATAGCCCCGGTATCAAATAAGGAAAATCATAAAATTCAAATGCAGGTTCATTGCAGGGGCGAAAACAAACATAGTTTGCAATTGAGATGGGCTTTTATTTTGATTGTCCGTTGCTGAGACGGTCTCATACCTGAGTGAAGATGTTCTCAGTGTAGTATTAAATCTGACATTTCTACCAGTCAACATGGAAAGAAAGGGCCACCAACACTGACATTTAGAATGAAATTCTTGAGCGATCAATGCGTCACTATTCCAAGTTATCAGGCTGGAAACACGAACAGGCCCAGCAGGTATTCAGCAAAACAGACGGTCCCTTTTAAGACCTTATCCTTTACTGAAACCCAGAAGTCCATAATTTTAACATAGAATCAAATATCAGATGTAATGAAAATGAGAAATGGTTACCAGCACTGTTGATCCCACTGAGAATCAACACCCTGATCTGTGGCGCTCGGCGCCTTTCATCTCACCGTTTGATGGTCCAGACGGTTGAGTCTCAGTGGCTCTCAATATGGGCGCCTCTAAGCTCATGAGCCCCCACAGCCCTCGTTGCAAAGACATTGCAAAGAGCCCAAGTAACATGGAACTGAGGAAGACTTGGATAACTAGCAAGCCAAAGATACAGATATTTTTTCTCAGCAAACACAAAGAGAGAAGAGAGAATATTGGCCTACAGGGAAAAGAAAATGACTCGTAGTTGATTCCCATGTTGCTGTGTTTCTGATGGATGTATAAGTAGGTGATGTTTTTTTTCGCATGTATATCCATTAGGTATGTATTAAACCTATCATGTGGATTTGGATGTGGATTTTCTGTTTGTTTGCCCCACCCCCCCTTGTCAAAAGCGGTTCAATGTGACTTTAAACGTCCCGTGTTTCCTCTGTGAAATTGAAAAATGGCAAATGGACGAGACCCAGAACATGATGGAGATTATTTATCTCATCTGGCCCGGGAAGGTCCCAAGCTCCCCCAGGAGGAGCTGGAAAATGTTGCTCGGAAGAGGGACATCTGGACTAATCTGCCCCCGACCCAACCTGGCAGCAGAAAATCGGCGGTCGGATGGATGCACAACTTAACAGCATTGTGTTCACTCCTTGGCTATAGCTGACTGCACCCAAAAAAGATGTTGATCGCTTTCTGAGTGGGCTATAAATTGGAATTTGTGGTATTTCTACTGTTTTATAAAGTTTTGAGTCGAGGAAAAACGCGTAGGAATGAAGACAAGCAAGTCGCAGACTGGAATCGACGTTAGCTTCTGGTCGACTGAGGCCTCAGACAAAAGGATTCAAAATCCCCCAATGAAGTTTATTAATGTAGCTGACAACAAGCCCGTCGGACAGCAAAAGACTGGCAAACATCAATTTACCACGCTCCCTCCATTTCCACCAAAATGACCCAGTTTCTTTTCTTGCTAGTGCAGAATGAAATGTAAATCTACTATAAAGACCAGACTGATATACACTGCCTCTAATTTTAGCAAAAATAAATTCTTTGCTTAAACAAATAATATGCAGTTGCAAATGCTGCAATTAAATTGCATATAACATGACAGCACGGTGCTTAAGTCATTGGCTTGATACCAGGGTAAAACTAGAGATGCACCAAGCATTAGAGTAATAATAGGTCTTTAGTCACTGATGGTTTTCTATGCTGATTTTCCCGCTGAACTCAACAGGAAGACGAGCCTGCAAAATTGCACTCATTAACGGCAAATTATCCATTTAAATTACGGTAAGTTTTGGCCTTCGTGGTCATGCCTCTATTTTCTGTAAAGGAACCAACAGAGCAGGCTTTCAATTTCAAGGAAATTACTTTCTCCTGCCAAGAGAAAGTAATCCAGCCGTCCTTGTGCCTTGTCTGTCTGAAGGAGCTCTAAACAACTGGGAACGTTTTTTTTTTTTTCCAGGAATCTGGCAGGTGGTAGGTCTTTTCATCTACTGAAGTACTTTCAGATCCCGGGTGTCATCCTTAAACGTGTAGCTGTATTTTCCCTCTGCATCAGGGTGAGACGGTGACACAGAGGCAACAGCAGAAGGTTCCCGGTGATGGGTTACTTATCGCAAGCACGCTGGTTAGTCTCGTCTAGCTGATTTTCATCGATAGAAAAAGTCCAATACACGATCTGGTTAGTTTCCCAGAGGGTTTCGGTCAATATTCCTCCTGAAAGGCTAAAATAGTTTGTTGTTTTTTTTGTTTGTTTGTATGTTTTTTTGCCAGGTTAGGATCATTGCATTTGGAATGGCAATCGGAATTTCCTTTGCATTTAATCCTAAGGGAATTTTCAGATGTTGATCCAAACTAAATTTAAAATTACTGTGCAATTTTCCTTTTCTGGCTCATGACGAAGTCTATGATACCGCAAGATAAAATCCAATCCATAGAAACGCTTAAACCTTCGTAGATTAGTGTTCAAATTTGACCACAGGGAAATTCTGGGTTAAATAAAGATGGTCTTGTTGTTCTCTTAAAAACACTGGACAGACGGGATCGTCAATGAGCGGCAGTGTAAAGTTCCTGGAGCATTCAATCTGTTGATTCCTTGGAATGAAATAAACAAAAAGCACTGCTGTTTTGTTGCCATAAGCATTGCCTTGTAGTCCTCACCCTTTACTCTAAAATTCATTGTTGTGCTTAATCTGTTTTTGTCCCAGTTATGTTCCTGCTGCCCTGCCAGATATTTTCAGATTCTCATTTACTGTAAGGGCAACAAAATAATGTGCAATTTCTATCTAAAGTGCAGCCACGTACAAGCAAAGTTTACCTGAACTTTTGGCTATCATTCTCTTTCTCCTGTGTCCTCCACTGCAAACACAGGCAGCACACTGCACACTGCCAATGAAGGTTTGTTGCAGTGATGGAATACCCGAGCAAGTGTAAAACCAAGACCTGTGAGAATGCCTTAGATGGATTTCCTTTACAGTTTCGGACCAACAAAGCGACCGAAGGATCAATTAATGCAGTGCAGGTGGGCTGCAATGGATTTCACCCAAAGAGACAAATGGAATGAGATGAGGAAAACACTTAATTATGCCAATATCATCTTTAAATGGGAGCAAAAAGGTAAAGTGAGATTTCTGTTTGCCAGAGGACCCGGTGATTAATTAGCTTTAAATTCGCTGCACGTGAATTTGCATCTATATTTACATTTAGCAGTACATACAGGGAGATATTTATACAACTCTGGCTGGGGGGCCCCATACGTCTCTACTGCAGTGGAATCAGTAGTGGAGAGAGTTGAATGATTATTACGAATCGGTGCAATACAACAAATGCATTTCTTTCAGTGCCTCGACCCAATTGCCTGAAGGGTAGTTTTAAGGACCCTGCACACCGGTACAGTGCGAACTGACCGGCACACCTCCAGACTTGTTAAAAATGGGCTTTTTCTAATAGAGCAGTGAGTCCTCCTCCACGGGAAGCAGCCTGTTCAGCGCCGTCACAGTTCGGGAGTCAGGTCCAGGTCACATTCATTAGCGGAGTGAGAAACAATTTATTCCAAAAGGGTGTGGGTCAATATCGGGAGAAACTGTGGGGTTTGGGGTGACAGGGCCTGCTGGTTAAATGGCGATATCCTTTAAAATCTGCCTTATAATTGGCTCCAGTGACATCCTCACCGCGGGTGAGGGGGTTCGATTGCGTGCAGAGGCGACGTTGGGCGACAGCCCGAGCAGGAAATTGCAACTAACACGCAGGCAAACGATTCCGGAGTTAACTTTTAATGCAACTTACCGAGCACAGCACAAGTTTGACGCATTATCTTGTTGTGATCGCCGACAATACGGATAATTATTCCCGGGGAGGTCTCTTCCTCTGATATTTAGTGCAACGTAAGTTACATGATGAAACATGTCAGTTTAATCAAAGGCTGCTGAACTCCTTTTATGTGTATCATCACTTTAAATTCAATCTGAACAGGAACGGGATATTTCCGGACAAAAAGTCTCCGCTGCATCATGTCAGATATGTTGTTATGGCGCAACCAATGGCCCCACTACTTCTGTAAGTAAATTCCCAGCAGGCCAGACAGTTGATAGCACGTATGTCATGCTGGATTTTACTCTAAGATTTGACAATAAGTGAGTTTAATTCGCTCCATATTTGCTGAGGACTAAGCTTTTCTAATGTGTCATACAGTATCTCGGGACACGGAAAAACCTCTTAAATAATGTACAGGGGAACCGTTTCTGAGGCAAATATCGCAATTTGTCTACAGTTGTTTTCGACAACTAAAGAGCACGGTTTCTGTCCTAGTGTGGAAATTCCTCATTTTATCTGAGGCGCTGCGTCAGTGAGCATTAAAATACGGACGAACTCACGACTCTACACTCATCATGTTTCAGCGAAGTGTTTTAGTTTAGATATTATTAACCCTTGAGATGCAGACTCATTGGAACCTCCACAGCAAGCAGAGTTAAAAAAAATTACCCTTATTAAAGTCAGTATTTTGTAAACTATCCTTACTTAAAGTTCATCATGTTTATATGTCTATTAAACCATCAAATCTTAAATTTTGTAATGCGCAATTAAGCACAGGTTTTTGTTGGAAAAACTTTAGTTAAAAAAGTTTTGGGTTTTTTTTGTGTTTTTCAGCCACAACAAAAAGAAACATTTATGTTAATTTAAGTAGCAGGTTTGTGAGGCTGGTTGGTGTTTTCCTTCATCCTCCTTCATCCAGTGCATTAACGGGATGAGCCAGTTTTATCCGCTTTGCTTGGAAATTGGAAACAAAGTGCACAAATATTATGGGATTGTTGGGGGGGGTCATTTTGTTTTTTTGTTTTGTTTATTTGTTTGTGTTTTAACTCATTTTCAATCCATGCAAACTGTTGCCCCCATATCAAACGAAAACAGCTTTTCAGTTTTCATTTCGTAATTCAAAGACCCGGCCACTACTCAGACGTCCAATCTGATGTGTCAGAAAAGGCAATAAAGGAGGAGGGCGGCTGCGTAGTGGAGCAAAGAGACGAAGATAATGTGTTTTTAACTGGGTGAGAAATAAGTCTCCCAAGTTTTGATTCTGGCCTCGGCACAGTTTTACTGCTGACTGAGCAAGGACCAAAGCCTTGATGGACTCGATCTTTCATTTACTCACATCACATATGTTTTTTGTTAGGTTCTGTAACTGTAAAATCAGCTTTATTTCTCTCTCAACATTGTTTTCAGCAAATATAAACAAATGTTGTACCTGTTAACGAATCAAATCATCGACCTCTTATAATTTCACTCTGAATTAGCACTAGAGTTTTGAGCCCAACAGATAAGAGAGCAAAAGTAAAGACACTTTTGTGCAAAATTTTATACACTTAATAAGAAATCAAGAAGATATGACAACGAACTTAAGAATTTTCATTTGTTGTATTCAGTACTGGCCTTCATACCCAGTAGTATTTTATCTAATCTGAATCCAGCATTAAATCAAATCTAGTCCGGTTCCGCTTTCAACATCTGTACGTAACTAAAGTCCAAAAATTCCCCTAATTCAAACTTATACATATTTTAATTGAGATAAACAATCACTTTTCATTGGCTGAGAAGTCACAAACGCTATAGTCGAACCTTTAACTACAACCTGAAAATGACATGTAACATTACTTATTACTTCATGAAAGAACACGAGTGCCCAGCCTACATGGTCAGACATGAATATAGCTTCTTACCTATACGTAATATACAAATCTCCAAACAGAAAATAACTGTGTCTGATGTCCTCAGCTCCACAAATAAAATCTGCTCCGAAAAAACCCGCTTTTGCTAACGTGCCGAAATTATTTGAGTGTTTACCACATTGTTCTTTGTTGATAAAAAAAAAAAAAAAAAAAAAAAGGAGCCCGGAGAGACAGAAAAAAAAAATTCAATAAGAGATTTGTTAGCACTGAAGCTAAAATTGATATGGAACAAGCCATAAAACCGAGCTTCCTCTCTTCTGTACCATATTAGAAATAAGTAAGTATTTCCATTTGGAGAGAAGAACATTTTGTTATGTTGTCCTGTATTTGTAATTTTACAGGTTCTACACCCCCCCAAAAAAAAAAAACAATCAGATAAAATAATAGAAGCTTGTTTTAAAATCACATTATACACTTGCTGAATTCTAAAGGGCCTGAAAGATGTTATAGCTTAGTAAAATGGTGCTTTGAACAAAAACCAGCTCGCACAGTGTTAAGATGCCGGATGCCCGTCCTTGCAAACTGGCATAAATCATTGTGCACGTCCCTCATCCAGATGGAAGGATTTGTATGTATGGGAGAGGAATGAAACAAAATAAGGGGAAGACAGTCTTGTCAGCCTTGGAGGAGGGCGATGGGATGTGATTTCTGGACGGGGAGCGCGCTGGCACAGATGTGATGAACAGGTGTGGGGAAGATAGGATGCAAACATGGAATTATTCGGCTGATGAATAGGAATAGGTCATTTTCATCCAGATGTAAGCTGTCAGAGGTGGGCTTTTTTCCCCCTTCTTCTTCTTCCTTTCTTCCTTTGCACATGGGGAGACTGATAATGCAGGGTTGTTCAAAGTTCTTGATGTCCAATTAAACCCCGCCGTGAGGCCAGTTCCTGTCTTCATCAGAGACCCTTCGCGCCTCACACGAGATTCTCTCTTTCCAACTTTTCAGCGCGTGGGATTGGTAGGGCGTTTTTTTTTTAACAGGCGGCCCTGACTGGGGTGTGCGCGGAGCACATTAGCATGCGGCGTGGCACGCGCTGCAGTCTCATCAGCTTGTCAAACTAAATTACAGGTGCAGAATACACAGTGGATCATTCATCACCCCGCTCTGTCCTCTCCGGTCTCCAACTGCTTCCTCTTTGTTTAGCCACGGCGTTCTATTGGAGACTCATCCAATCAATGTAATTGCGGGCGATTGTTTGGCGCCTTCCTCACAATCACTGCGGCGATCAATCCCATCCTCCCCGCTGCCACGGTAAAGGAGCATTCAGGCTCGCTACAAGAGGAGAAATTCTATTTGTGTGAAGATTTATCTGATTATTTCTGAAAGATTAAGATTTTTTACACCTGCAGACAGCAGTTGCTCTCTTTGATGTAATGCTTTTGTTACCTTTTCTAACAAGCCATACATAAAAATCCTGATTAATGTTGTAAAATACCAAGACATTTTCAGCTTTAACTGCCTCTTTCCACATCCAGTAGTGGACTGGCAGCGGATGAAGTCTCAGCCTTGCAGAAATTTGCCTTAAATGCTACACTGGTCTCTTTGGCTTTACTGCTTTTTAATGATTCTCCCCATCCTGTCTTTTACATTAGTTGACATGTCAGGGAAATTAAACGCCCGTGCCTGTGCTATTTATGAGCCAGTGATTATGACCATTGAAAAGCATTAATGCTCTGAAATTCTGAAGATAGATAGCTGAATAAAAAGCTAAATATTTCTAACTCAAGGCTATAGTCGGTGTCAGATATTTCTTTGTGAGACGGAAAAAAAAACAACTTTGTATCTGCTACAGTGATCATATGTGATTCATTAGCGGCTGTATTTGCAAATCCTCTCATTAGATTCCTTAATAAAGATGAACTTTGATGCTACAGACGGGACTTCTCCTCCAGCGCGCTGACAGGCTGCTAATCCTCCCTCTCTCATATCATACCCTCATCATATCTCCTAAAATCACGGCTTAGTCTTAATCAAGCCGGGGCCTGTTGATGGTAATGAGCTTGGCATTTTCCAACCATAGTGATACCGCTTGTGGTACACCACACCGAGAAACTTATATCCGTTGCGTAGGTATTCGTTTTCCCAGACCAATCAGATCCCTTCTTTCATTCTTTCTTTTTTATTTTATTAGTGGCATCTTTAAAATGAGATCCCTTCTCTGGATGTGCAAACTGCTAATGAATTGAGTAGCCAGCAATAAAAGCCCCTAATAATCTAAGAGGAGATAAGTAATTGCAGCTATTTTTGGAGCCCACCGAAATGTCAGACTATAAAACGACAAGCTGTGTCTGAACATCGCTCGCACTCTGCCCGCTTTTTGTGCGCTCTGCATGGTGCTCTTAGATAATGAAACTCAACATGTGCTGTATAAGTGCAATTTGTTTCTGCATTTCCAGCCAAGGCAGTGTATGTGTGTGTGGTGTGTGTGTGTGTGTGCGTGTGTGTGTGTGTGTGTGTGTGTGTGTGTGTGTGTGTGTGTGTGTGTGTGTGTGTGTGCGTGTGCGTGTGCGTGTGCGTGTGCGTGTGTGTGTCTGTCAGCCTCCACCTCTGCCACAGTGCTGAGCAGTAGCGATGGCCTAAGCCGTGCTGATAGATGGCCTGGCTGCGGGCTGCGAGGCGCTGGTGCCCGCCGCCTCGGCTCCCGCTGACACGACGCGACCCCTCCGCTCAGGGGTACGGGCTTAGACTGCAGCCATAAGAGCGGCCCCGGAAGATTTCACATGCTCATTACAGTCAAGCGTTGGACGCATGTGCGCGTGGACGCGCACGCACACACACGTATGTGCACACAAACAAAGTGGCCACTTGGGATGCAGGTCCACGAGCACTCGGGTGCAGGATTCATTGCGGCTCACAAAAAAGCAAAAAACAGATCAGAGCTAAGACCATGAGATTGGGCACCGTCACCATGGTGTCTTTGGAAACATTCGCAAGAAACTGCTGGCATTTTGCTCAAAACTGAGACAATTTCAGGATGGCGGCATCATTATAGAAAAAGCAGATCAGCAGCAGATTTACTCCTCAGGCAGGATGGGTTCTGAGGACTATACCAGGTGCGCTGTCAGATTTGCTGCCTGTTAATTATGTTCGCTTGTGCAAGTAGAGCTTGTAATTCAGTTTGCCTCCACCAATAGAATTAACATCTTCCTTTGCATTCACCTAAGTAGAGAAATAGATTTTGTCATTGCTGAAATGCAAGACGTTACCTTTACCAAATGTCAGGTCAGTGTCACTGAAGCCTGCTTGAACAGGTTTGTAGTGATGGAAGCAGCTAACAGTTTTTTCCATCCCAAATTTAATCAGTTTTTATTTAGGACATGCTTTAGTATATCAGCAATTATCATACCTAGTTAGACACAGGTATACTGCATGTTCCCAGCAAATGTCCCTAAAGCACATATGACACCATAGCTAATATGCTTATGTATGAACGTCACCAGAGAGCTGAGAGGGGAGAGTCGGCCAGGAAGCCCAGATCCACGGTGCAATCGGGGGTAAGTGTCCCGCTCAAGGAGCCTGCTCAGGTGACACTGGCCGGGGAACCGGGGACCACATTCAACAACTGTCCCAGCTGTGACCATTACTCGAGGAAAAATTGTCCAAGTTCAAATCATTGCTATGATACTGTATGCTGCAATTTGATGGAATATTTTTCCACTGGTATTATGTTTTTGGTTTGTTTGTTTGTTTGTTTTGAATTTAATAATGAGGAAATGTTCATATGAAATTCAAAATATTCCCGGTAACACTTTTCATTTGATTTCTCTATAATATCTGCTCCTAGAAAAACAAAGCATGGTTAACATTTCATGTAGAAAGAAAACTAACAGCCACATTTTTCTTGTATGTCGTGATAAAGTCTGTTTCCATTGCACTTTGTCACATTAAACTTTTATCAGTGCAGCAACTTTTCCACCTCAGCCAAGCAGCAAAAGCTTTTATACAATATTTTGATTTTTATTATTTTTTAAATTATTTTTTTTCAAATTTCCAGCATAAATTGAAAAAGCACATAAATGGATGGGAACCAAACTACAGTGATGAATTGGAGAATTAAAACCTGATTCTGTGGCTGTCCTCGGATTTATGGAGCTTTTTAGAGGGTTCAGCTCATTGTTTAGCTGTTCAGCCTGCAACTTAATTGTTTTGGGTCATTCTCACAGCTCTAATGGCGTAATTTTCGGCCGCAGCAGACAGCTCTGATTAACCCACTGTGCACGACCTGCTCAGCTCCAAACAGCAGACAGACACAATTAGAAGCTTGCTGGCGGACATAATTTAGCATTTAGCAGCTAAAGAGACAGATATTTTTCTCACAGGAGGCGGTGGAGAGCAAACCAGAGCTAAAAAGGGAGTGAATATCTGACTTGCATTTGTAAAATGGCCATTAACACAACGCCAAATGAATGCAAATGTTGGCACCGGGTCTTCTGGGATGATTAACGATATGCTAACTCGTTTTTAAATATTGAAAATACCAATGCTGATTTGAAGCAGACGGTTCATCTTGACCTTTTTTTTTTTTTTTACTTTTTTTTTACACAAATTTATTTATTTTTTTAGGAGACAGGGTTTCTGTCTCCTCATACAAATTCCAAGTTAGACTGTTAAAATCTATAGCAAAGAAAACCCCCTTTGCTTAGCAAATATTTAACCAGCTAATATATATAAACCCTGATGGCCCATTATGCAGTTAAGGAGCATTTAGCTTAATGTTCAGCTTATATTATTAAACTACAGCGATGTTTATTAAGGAGTGATTCAAACAGCATATAGTATTCAGCAATAGCACAAAACCCCTCAGTGACTAAAGTGCACTTTTTCTACAGGTGGCTGCAGGATTCGTCAAACTAGGGCACTTTTGGCTGAGGCCCTCGCGCTTCCTGCCGGAGGTCCGAACCTGTTGTGGTCAGTAAATCGCAAAGAGCAGGGGAAAACAGGTAAAATGAGGGATCCTCGCTAAAGTTGCTTACGAGCTCAAAATGTGTGTAGATTATTCCCTGGCTCCTCTCCAAGCTGTCACTCTGCTCTTTGTTGACTTACCCAGCCGTAATGAGAAACACTCAGCCGTGGCCACCCCGTGAGTCCAGTTAGCTTTTTGATTTATTGAAATCCACTGCAGGCCTGTGCTGAGTCACCGGCTCTGTGGTGAAAGCCAGAATGATACTTCACAGTTCCCGTCCCCTGCTTTCACTCCACTTAGTATCATCGTGCTGTCAGAAATTTTTTTTTTCTTGCTTCTGCTGGAACAAACAGTGCAGTCATTTGTCCAGAAAAGCCACAATTGACAGGGGACGCTAGAGCTGGGCAGCTGACGCGTAAACTTCAGACATTATTACACTTACAGAACCACTGCTCTTTCCAAGTCAAAAGAATATACACATCCACAATATTAACAAAGCACATTTTAGGGATATTCATGTATTTCTTTATTATTTTCAGCTATTGTTATTTTCCGAGTGTGAATGCCCAGTCATTTTTGCACAAACGTACCACAGCTGTCATTAGTAATAACTCTTCATCATAAAGCATCGGCTGACATCGTTGAAGAAAACCTATCACACAATATTTATCCAGGTACGGCGAGTGTCTTTTGTGGAGTCTCTCTGAACCTTTAGCTTTAAATACTTCCCAAATGGCAGCGGAACATAATTAAAAATAGATGCAAAGGCAAAAGTGCAGAGAAGCCTCGTCTCCTGTGAGATACATAGTCCGCAACAAGGATTCACAATTAAGAGGCGACGTCCAGCCTCCGTTGCAGAGCTTAAACATGACCTCAGTGATTCCCCAAAAATTTTCCAGTTAGTTAAGTTGCATAAACATAACCATGGATTCCTTATTCAGGCTTTCGGTGGAATGAGCCATTATAGTTGGAAAAAACAAATTTGAAAACTAAAATGTGTTTTTAAAGACGTTACACTGACCCATCAGTAAAGACCCACTTTTCAAATTAAGAGCGTCCAGTAGTTATAAACAGTTGGATCTAAGAAGAGTTTAAAAATGCCACATTTTTAGTCTCATGAATCCTAAAACCCTAGTCGCTCGTTTTCCTGCTTAATCCCATTAATTCCATATTCTGCGTTCCCTGAATGGACTAACACTCGTTCAGAGCTCAATTTGTGTGGCGTTTTACGCCGCAGTGGCTGCAATGGCGAGATTGATGCTTCTATCATGTTGTCGCCGCAAGAATAAAAGCACGATTATTTTCTTAGCTTATCTTTCCGTGTCTGCTATGTTTCAATTTTCACCACAGTGCAAGTCCTGGCAAAGACTTATACGTTTAGAGGCCTTATCGGAGCTTCCTTTCAGCCCTACTAGCCTTTGTGGGGGAAAGAAAATCTCTCTCTGCACTTGCCTCTTCCACTCGCTCCATCTTCCTTTAGCCAGCATCTCTGGAACGCTGATGATAATCGACGAAACCTTAGGCACCTGCCAGCGCCGTCACAGACTCCGGACATCCCAGCTTTTCCTTGTTGACCACATAAACATCTCACTGCTGTCCTGTTAGGCGAGTTGTCAACTTGTTATTAATTGCTCTTAAACAAGATTCTTGCAAGTCCTCATTTGTTAACCTTCATTTGTCATAAACTCCCCATGTTGATCCCAGGCAATTACTCATTGTTGAGGATGGGAAGATGAGCAGTCCATAATCAAGCAGCTCAGAGTTAAGAAACTCTTTGTGATTGATAGTGAGTTGTCATTAATGGAAAAATAATAAAGGCGCAGTGTGCCACAGGGATGCCTGACAGGCAATGGAATTGAGAAAAGATGAATTAATTACACGTCCTTTCACTGAAACATTCAATGGACCACATTGCCTCCACTCACTCATGTTAAGTGTTTCCTTTTTGTCCTTGGAAAAGTTTGCTTTTCAAGTTTTACTGCCTCTGGTGAATCAGGCCTCAGAGATAATATTGTTTGACGTGCATTCAGATATTGTGTTCTGGCTCCTTTTTAACCCACTTTGAGCCAATATCAGGGGAAATTCAGAATAAAGGAAAGGTTTTAAAATGGATTTTGGCAGACACTTTAATCTATACGTCTAAGTTTAATCATGATAAACCATTTATTTCTCCAACGGAAGACAAACACGGTGTCCAACATACTAACACAAACATCAGAATATATGATTTTTACGCTCCCTGAACTCACACTGCTCTATTCTTCTTTAAATGTGGCAGTGAAAAGACGTTATTGGAGTACAATGTGAGGGAATTTTCCACATAAATGGACTGCCACGCTTTTCACCGTGAGGATTGCTGCCTGGCAATGATCCCTCCTTTAACTTCGTCTAATCACTCCTCAGGCATGTTTTTTTTTTTTTTTTTTTTTTGGGCACCATCAGCAAAGGACCACATAGAGATTTCTGTTCCGTGTTGCCCTAACTGTCAGTGCTGTGAGTTGGTCTTTCGGAGAAGCAGTTCATTAAAACTTGATTACAACGCTGAAATATAAAAGAGGTATCGCCTTGTGTTCTTTATGTTACATTCGGATTGACAGCCAGGTAGCAACAAACCAGGCACCTAAGGAGCTGCAAGGCATGAATGTCAAAACATGTGAAGTCGGGCTCTGAATTTTGGAAACGTAGGATCCCGCATTACCTCAAAATGTATTTTTGTATCTATATAATATGATTAATTTCCACAGGGAGTTAATTAAGGTTTTCAGTGTCGCAGAAGATCTATAAAGTGAGAGTGACTATACAAAGCTCTCCAGATGAGAATAACAACATCTACTAGAATATTGGATGTCTGGCTGCTATTGTTCTTCAGTGACAGCCAACGTTGGTCAGCTTTTATCTGGGTAAAGGCAAATCCAATTATGACATTTTAGGGAGCTTAAACTTCTCCCGAGAGTGGCTCTTTTGAGCTGAAATAAAGACACCAAAGTTGCCTCATATAATTGCAAAAAAGTTCTGATGAAAAGGAAATATGGCCACTCTCACTGTTTCCATTCACTTATATTGGTGAACCAAAACAGACTTATTATTATTTTATTTTATTTATTTCATTTTCACATTTTGTCAAGTCATTTGCATGAAAAACCCAGGTCTGGTTAATCACCATCATGCTTTGCTGGGACACATTTGGAGTTGAGCCATCGTTAGCAAAAATGGTCCCACCTGGTGCTTAAGCTGCTAAAAGTGTCTGCTCTGTCCTGCCAAGGCCAAACTGCAGGACCTGATGTTTTTTTACTGTCTGTATCACACAAGAAAAAAAGAAAAGTTAATATCCCATATAAATGCAGGATTTAGTTAAGCTAATGTTAAACCTAGTGATTAGTTTTGGTTAACTTCCTTTACCTTCTGTGAGTGAAAAATATCAGTTTCTATGAGATGACATGCTTCTAATAGTAACCAGCCTAGCACGGCAGTAACAGCCATCTTAGCCTCTGACTCGATGAGGAACTTGTGATTGAGAAAGCTTAGATTTTATTATATATTCAGCAGATATATTCAATTCAGTACAAATACTGAGACAGACAGACACTGTGGACTATAAATCTACTAACAGAGTTGATATATTTGACAAGAAAGCTGAGAGAATACATTGTGTTTGTAGAGAACTTGATTTTTCCCTCACATTACATGACGATTATGAAAAGTAGAGCGCAGGATCTGCATCTTTAGCTATCACATCAGTTGACTTTTTGGGGTGAAACTCGTATCATATTACGACGGCATAAAATTAACAAAACCTTTTCAGTTACGGTTCAAAAACCGTGTTTCCCTCAAAGTCACTGCTTCTGTAGCAGCTGTAATGTATGCAACACAGGAAAAGTCTGTGAAGAGCCGATATTCTAGGATATTCTGCTCATCAATGATGCTTCTCATCATTCTCTGAGTTAAAAAAAAGAGAAAGAAAGAAATACCCCATCTGCCTTCCGTTATAATAGCAGGCTGTGAAATGGGAAAGCATAACAAAGCATTAATGCATTTCAGAATTACATTTCATTGTTCTCTGATACATGCAGCGGATCCACTGTCCTACCAGAGACCCACTAATGAGCTGTTGTGGTTTTAAAAAAAAAAAAAAATAATAATAATAATAATAAAAAAATAAAGGAACGCAACCAAAATTTCCACCCCGAGAAAAAAGCAAAACAAGAAAAAAATAAAGTCGACTGAATCGATGGCGGGTTTACATGGATTTCAGCACGTGCCTTTCATCGTGTCATGACAAACAACTGAGGCACGGCAGGGGGTAAAGCAAATAGTAATGTGTACGCCGGCAGGGAGATCCGAGTGAGGAATACAAACCAGGACGAGAACAAAGACTCTGGGTAAGGAGAGAGGTCGAAGGAAATCTGTTTCAATTATACTGAGAAAGGTCAGTTGTTGCCATGACAGATTGTTGCACATGCAACGAGAGCCTGCATTATTAATAATCCATACATTGACAGAACGAACATTCATTACATATTAATTGTTGGAATAAAACACATCATATGTGGCTTCGCTGGGAATGCATCCCCTCGGGAACCTCAAGTTCTGTGGCTTGTTTTTTTTTTGTTGTTGTTGTTGTTTTTTTTTTTGTACTTTCTGGATGTTTTTCCTTCTTGATTTTCATACTATGATACTCTAAAGCCCTTCAACTCCAACCGTCTAGAGAAGATATACCAATTATTTTGACTTGACTTGGCATGTAGGTCACATTTCTCTACTCAAAAAAAGTACTATCTTGGTGTTGTGGAGTCACGTTGGGAGAAGAGGATGATGACGAGAGTTTGAAACAGACTGATTATTACACAGCCTCATATTTTATGTTACGTACAGTATATGTATCATGTTACTTCTCATTAACAGTTTACCAGTGGCTTAGATGTTTTTCGAGGTAAAGTGATACCTGTGGATGGAACAAATAAACGTGCTGCACAGGAGCTACTTTTCTATATCCTGCATCATGTAAACGAGCTTTCAAATTTAGCTTTTCCTCACATTTCCTTTATTTCTCCCGAATATATTTTAACCATCAGATTAAATGTTTTAAAAAAAAGTGAATAAAATCCAACTCCTTCCAAGTGGTTTGCAAATTAAGCTGAAAGCACTAATTAGATGCAGCCTAAGCCTCCTGTGTGAGGCATATACAGTAGTTTGGGAGCATAATTAATATTCATGCAGTTAGTGTATAAGCTACAAATCCCTGTTGAGTAAGTGCAGTGTTCTTGTCACAACTGGCTGTTTATGCGGAGAGAAACGTAGAAAAAGAGCCACAGTCAGCATTTGCCACTTAGTTCTGGTGCTTATAAAACAAAAGTCAAATTATGCACAGCTAGTTATCTGTAAACAAAGCGAGAGTAGGTCACAAATTGTCTCTAAGAAGATTTAGATTTCGGATCATCATTTTTCTAAGGCAGCCAATTGGGACAAAGAAGGAGATGGAGAAAAAAAAAAATCACACATAACTTATTAAAAAAACATTGTGTTCCAATATGGATGATTTATTGATCTGTTTGTACATCAAGGGGGGTGATAAATAAGCCCTATCATGACTTTACAAGATACAATCTTTAATGAAATTTGATCAAAAATTTCTTTTGTTTCATTTTGATTATTTTTTATTACTGTTTCCGAACTGTGTTAATGGAAGAACCCGGAAGACCACTTGTACAATGATTACATTTATGATGAATAATTGCATGAATAATTCATTGTTGAAGGTCTTTTTTTATTGTTTTTGAGTAATTGTTCCCACAAATCGTAAAATAAAAAAACTAATATCAGCAAATATGTTATTCTCCATATTCTGAAGCCCAGTACTGCTCCATAATGTGTAAACAGAATTTAGTATTGGTAGATACAGATAGTTTCTTCATATATTCCACATGATGGTTTATGTATTCACACACTTTAGCATCATGGCTCACAATTAACATTTCCTTTTAACAGGCAATAATAATGGCTCACTATGTCACTTCAACCCCTGCAGCTAGAATTGACTTTGCTTTCAACTTTAAGGCAGCAGATGACGTATTTTTAATTTTTATTTACTTTTTTTTCCCAGATGTGAGTTTGGAGGTCAAATGAAAAGCATGGACTTCAATTTAACCGTGGTTTTGAACATTTGATGGACTTAACCTTAAAAAAATGCACACAATAAACCGAACACACAAAAAATGTCGCTTACATCTGTCCAACCCCGGTTTCTTTAAACTCATTCATTGAATTTCCATAATTTTAAAAACATTTTATAGAAGTTTTCTTCGATTGCGATCATCTCTTCTGATTATAAGGTTATATCTAAATGTCCGCCTTTCCTCAATACCAATAGTACCAATACCAACAGTACCCCCCCTTCTGCAATATCAAAACAAACAACCAAAACCAGCATATACGGTCTTTTTTCTATTATACAATTTTGGCCAAAACCATTTTTTTTTCAACATTGCACTTTATATTATCCCAATTTTACAGTCTGACATATTACAGTATAGCATCTTGACAGGCTACTGCTTGTTAAATTTAAAACATGTCAATACGACTTGATCCTGCAAGTCCGAGCTGCCCTTCAGCGAAACTGCAGCACCATGGCTAGCGTAATTTAGAGCCAAGAGGCAAGAGGCTCGTGGCACAGAGCTGAGGCTGGAAGCTACTCAGCTAGCTGCATACATCACACGCAAAAAAGGCACAAGAAAATGCCATTCACGAGCACTAAGAGCACTAAGAGGTTCAATATGAAGAAACGATAGCAGGCAAGGACCCCTGGTCTTCCTCCTTGCCCTCTGCTTTCTGCAGAATGTGTATGAGGAAGACCTGCATGGCAGCCAAAGCACCGCTGGCCTCTGGGACGCTTTTGTTTTTCTTTTTTCTGCAGAGTCTGAAGGATGTCTGTGGTTTCTGCCACGGCTGCTTGGGAGCCCTCCTTTCAGAAGCACCTGTACCTCCGAACCAAAGACCCTCCGGGTTGGCTGACACCACATACAATGTAGCCTTGGAAAGGAGCCCGTGGACAAAAAGCATAAACACAACATGCCCGTTTGTTTCCTCCCTTTAACCCCTTTGTTGCTCCAAATTAAGGGTAGAGAGTGGGAAAAAAAATTGCCTTTTATTAAAAATATGCATAGAATAGTCGATATTGCTCAACGTGCGGATGTCAAAGCTGTATCTGAGCCCTGTAACAACTTTATCATCGCTTGCCGCACTGACAACGTGACAGAATGTTTGCCGATATTTGACCCACTTGGCCACTATAGCCCAGCATGTTTATCAGGTTTGCATAATTGATTACCTTAACCTTACATTTCACCTTGACTCAGTGGGTTTACAGAGTGATCTAATGGTGATTCTTTGCTTCGGGGCTCGTTTTGCCATTAGACACGAACATAGGTTACTGTAAAAAGTTTCAACCGTTGTGCCTTTCCTGCTTTGTCCCACAACTTTACATTCACGGCATAAACTACATTAATAGACTAGTTTATATAAAATATAATACCAACAAGCTAATAACGGTTATATATAAAATATAACACCCTCTGTATTATGACTCGCATGTAGGGAGCAAATATCGTAACATATTTTAACATAACAGAATTTTATGATTATTTACTATCTGCATCTTATGCATAATTTTTTCCATACGTAAAACAAAGGGAGGCATGGTGCTAGAATATAGTGGAGTAAGGAATGAAATACAAAGGATTATACAGTGCACTGTAATTGTTGGAATTGTGTGCTGCGCGTTTGCTCTTATCGCATCACACCAACTCTTTGATAAGGCTCTGGTCTCCGAGGACTTGATTGACTTTCCAAGAGACCCGCCCAACTGAAATTCAATAGCAGATATGTATCAAACAGCGGTGCTTAAGTACAGCAAACTTATAAAACAGAAGTTAATTAGTTAGGAATTAGGAATCAGTTGAGCCACGTGAGGCCACCAAACACAAACAACAAAACATTTTATAGCAGCCATGTCTGGTATATTATACAACATATAAAAACTGGGCAAGAGAGATACACCTTAAATGGATTCTTGAAACACATTACAGACTTGAGTGTAGCTCCACTCGGCTATGAAATGAAGAGTAAGCAGTCTAATGAGGCGGTTTCCAAAATTTAGATTACACAGGACGGTGTTGTCTTATGGTTTTATTTTTTCTTCTCACTGACTAACATCGACCATAGCTTCAGACAGCTCAGCTCAGTTCACCTGAGCTGTGTAATTAGCCACGAGACCTTTGTTAATATTCTACCAACAACCAGAAACTGCAAGCATCCGCTGCACATCTTAGCTTGGTTGCTAATCAGGTGATGCAGTGAGGATTAGATTTTTAGCTAACAAACATCCACTAGCCACACATTAGAAAAAAAAAAAAAATGGCAGGCTGAAACTATTTCTTCGTGGAAAAACTGTGAATATGTTAAAAAAAATGGTCTGAAAGAAATGACCCAGAAAAAATAAAACCTCCATTATATCAAACAAGGTGTGTTCTGGCAACTAAAAGTCCTACATATAAAAGTATTATGCCACTCTTACATTAGGCGTATTAGGAAATGTGCTTTTTTGCTATCTTAACTTGAGGCTTTTCTCGAGCGGCCACCTAACTTAGCTTAGCACGTGGACAGGAGACGGAAATAATTAGCTGGACTCTCTTCAGAAAGACAACAAATTCAAGCACCAGCGCCTGTAAATATTTACCAGGCTGTTTCTTGGCCTGGACCAGTTGTCAGGAGAGAATGCAAACTTTTCGGCTGAATAAAGATTTGCAAAGACAGATGTTGGTTAACACATTGAGTTTGTAGTTTGCGGAGAAATATAATGACTTATAGGCTACAGTATATATATATTTTAAAAGTGTGACAGGTATTTATATTCGCCTTTAACTCTGACTACCAGGGCACAATTTCCAACTTGTGTTTTCAGCTGAGATAATATTTCATTTTCAGCGACACAGAAACATCAGAGCTGGAAAATCAGAGGCGACAAAGACTTATGTAGAGGTCTTTAATATATCAAAATCAAAGACACCCCAGATGTTTTTTTTTTCCTTTTTTTATTTCACACTTGCAGCCAGACATATAAATAGGAAATGTACAGGGCTTGAATACTTACTCTCTCTCCATATCATAAATGGCCTTGAAAACCCAAAGGACAAATTGACAATTTTCAGGTGATTTCTTTTATTTATTTTTTTTTACCCCCAACACACCCACTGCTGACAAATAATGACACTACATTACATAATCTCACTTTGTGCGGTCTGCTCAGTCATACCCAGCAGCCCCTTTGCTATAATGGGCTCTCAGAAAAGAGCAAGGAAGAGAGGAGACAGCAATCATGTCCATCAGCGTATATACTTTAACCATATTTTCTCTCATAACATTTGAATCAAATATTATATTGTTGTTTGCATCAAATATTATATCTATTAATATATATATATATATATATATATAGAAAGAGAGAGAGAGAGAGAGAGAGAAATATAGATATGATAATTCCATATGTTTCATACTTAATTAGGTACAGAAATCTATAAGTAAATGAATAAATGAGCAACAAGAAGAGTTAAAGATTGGGGGGAAAAACATTGTTGGTCTTATTTATTAAGGATTTAAGAATTCGAATCTCATTCGCCATCAGGATTGTGTGGATGTGGTTCGATCAGATTTGATTGACAGTGCCGGCAACATAAGCAAACAACCTGAAAACCAGCATCGCACCGGGATTCAAAAGTAGTTAAACTCCAAGTGCTGCACTGAAATTTCGTGACAATATGTTTTCCCAGCTGAGCCCCACTCTCTCAGAAGAGTAAAGGAAAAAAACATAAAATACAGAAACCTCTCAAGTGAAATAATCACAAAACTTTGGCAGAAAAGACTTTGGGAAAAACCTTTTGGCATTTTGTGTATGACTACATCAATCCAGGGAAATAACACATTAAAAGCCAGTAAAGTGATATTGTTTTAGCTCCCCACACTCACAGTTGGACCAATTTCATGCTCCTGTGATTGAACAAAGTAGTTAAGTGGTTTAGCGTTTGCAAAAAATAAAAAAAGGCAAACAAAACCCAATGAGATTCCCATTATTAAAGATCTAAACCAATCCTGTCCCCACCTGTGCCATATGCTCAAATGTGTAATGAAATAAAGCCATGGAAAATGGCCACTGCACACAGCAGAGCACCGATGCAACATGCAAACAAATGAACTGTCATGTACTTATGTTAACTAATTATCACAAAGGGCACATGAAACACACGGCGCAATCAACCTGTCTCGGTCCCACAGGGCTCCCGGCCGCGTAGCAGTCCGGCTACTTCGCGGTGAAAAGGTCATCGTGCCTCAGTCTCCGCGGCCGTCCGTGGCGGGAACACCGAAATGGAAATGCACCCCTGTGCCGGGTGACAATTAATCCGACTGCTGTTAACAAGGCAAGTGCATCAGATTTGCACGCAGTTGATCAGAGGGACCTTTTCCTCTCATTCTTCTCCCTTCTGTTTCCGCCATTTTTTTCCTCGTTACAGCCGGGATGGAGCAGTGACACGGTTTACCTCCCTTTTTCAAAGCCAATTATTTTGTTCATCAGAATGTAACGACGTGAGCGTTTTTGTTTTTTTTTTTTTTTCCCCAGCTCCTTGTCACCGACTGAGCACAATTAATTCAATGCAGAGGCCAACTTTTTCCTCAAGACTCCTCTTTTCTCTAAACTTAATTGGAAGCGCAAATGCTTTGTGAGATGGCACCGCAGTGTGCTGTCAGTAAATTGGCAAACTCGAGTTTAGCCTGCGTGTTCGTTTGTGCAACTTTCTGCATTTATGTGTCCGTCTGGTCGACCGTTTGACTGGCTGTGAGTGTCCGAACCTTTGACCCGTCAATTCACGCTTTTTTCTTTTCTTTCTTTCTTTTTTTTTTATGGCCGGTGACAAGGCATCAAAATGAGTTTTTCACTTGGAGGGGAAGGAACTCACAATGTGAGAGACTACAGAGGGACTGTAATTTGATCTTATTTCACAGCCAGTCAACACAGAAGAGAGCGCCTTGGTTTGCGTGAGATTTAAAACAACTGTTGACTTTTATCCTGACGTGAACGTCTTTGACTATTCAAATCCAAAATATATATATATATAGCTTGTATATCGTTTGTCTTCCCCCTTTAAGGAGAAAACTTAAAGCAGATAAGAAAGTGGCAACGATTGAAAACACTTCATTTTGAAGATACAGTGTGTCTGATATTAAACTCATATTCAACCCATTTCATCTTTTATAGCACAAGTGTACTGTGGGCAAAATCAGTTATACATAGCAGGTACAATGAAGCACGACCTTCTAAATGTCACGTTCCATGTAACGTTAAAATGGTCTTGCACTTGCATGGTGTAACACAACGCAAATATATGCCCTGAGTCTTTTACTAATCAACATGATGAAATATTACCTCCGCCAAGTTCCACTTAAAAGGCTTTACTCTATTTACCTGTCTTACGGAAACAAGATCATGAATTAAGAGCTTGTGTTTCCTATCCTATCTCCGAGTGCTGACGCGTCTATCTCACTCTGTGACTTTGATGAAAGTGGTCCCCTAATGTGCAAATGAAAGTCACAAAGACATTTTATCTTCTTTAATCCCTGCACTTGTTCCAACATTTGTCGTGTCCCATTCCATTGTGTATGCAAAGCTATAAACGTACGGCAAGATTCCGTGGCGCAACGGCGTGAAATAAATAAATAAATAAAACCTCGGTATCTTGTTCTAATATGAATACCCTCTTGTCATAATGGGATGCTTTTATCATGAGATTATGAGCGGTGGATCTCATAAGCCACAGCTGAAGGTTAGACAGAGGAGCAAAGATATCGGTACGTGCTGTCCCATGAAGAATAAGGCAGCTCTCAAATTTCACTTTGCTCCTCGCTCTGATAGAGTAGACAAGGTCCTTTGTAGCACCCACATGCTAATGACAGCCCTATTAAATATTACATCACTCGGCGAGAACTCAATCTCGCCGCGCGTATGTGAAAGGCTGAGAAAGACTCGACTGGTTCATTAGCGGCCTCTTCCTGTTTTGTGCTGCGTCGCGTGAAACTGTAAAAGGCAACAGAGATGACGATGGAAGGCGCCAAGTTTGTACTTTAAAGCTTTAATCCTTAAGCTTTCGGTCCGGGTTGTTTTTCGCGACGCCCTCGGTCACTGTGGTAAATTGCTTTTCTGCCCAAATAACATTCAAAGGTGCATGGTTGGTGATCTCTCGCCGGCATAGTTGACCTCGTCGACAAATCTGCGACTCCTTCACGGTAAGCGCGACCTCGTGTTGTTGGTTTTTGGGGGGGGTTTTGTTTTGTTTTGAAGCTGCAGACACTTGATACGGCTCCGGCGCGGCTGTTGGAGAGTAAACTGTAAACGGTGAGGCTCATATCGGCGCCATAAAGCTAAAAACAGTTTCCCGTGAATCCCCTTGTGTGTGAGAACTCCTAAATTTAATGGCTACGGCTGTTCCAGAATAAATGTAGACTATTAATTGTTAGAGCGCTAGCTGCTGCGAGCATAAAACACCCATATTTCCAACGGAACCGTAAGTGGCTGAGTTGTATTGTGGGTAATGTAGGCCCCGGGTTATGAGAAGGAAGAAGAGGCTATCTCTGGCCGTGCCGCTTTGATTTTGGTCCTGCTTTTTTAAACTGTGCGTCCTAAGTGTTAAAGAAGTGCAAAGCTAAACCAGTGGAGTACTCTTTTAAAGATCATAGCCTTGAGACAAACTAAAGGAATACTCGTGAGTTCTTAAACTCTAGCCTGATCCTCAAACATGAGGATTCTGCGCAGGGTGACTTATATTCCTGTCACTAAGCCTTCCTTGGGTCCCAACAGGCAGGTGGGTCAGTCAGCTCAGACAGAGTGCAGCCACCGACAGGGACAAAGGGAAGAAGGAAAATGAAGGTGCCACACAAACACACGGGAGATCCATTCAATTGAGTCTGAATGCATTGGTTGACATTTTTCTGACCCAGCTCTCAGAAGCACATTTCCAACCTTTAAAATATGCATAATGTTGAAGAAAGCCTTCCCTGCGACGTTTTTTTTTTTTTTTTACCAAACCCCATATTCCGGCACTGATATTAGCAAACATAGGCAAAAAAAAAAAAAAGGCTTCAAGTATATTTTCAGTTTGAATTATTTGATATAATCCTTCAACCTCAAGCACTACATTTGGAAATGTAACCCATTTATTTGTAATGAGCATTAAATCCCCTTACAGTTATGCGTGCACACTCCATTTATTTTTGATTAAAATATCCTGCATGATTTCTGCAGACTCCTTGACAAAATGGTAATTAAAGAATACAAATCCCATCATTGCTTTAATAAAGGAAAATAATTCAGTCCATAGATTCATTTATTTATTTATTTATTTTGCCACAGGTTACAGTGCACTTCCGCCACAAGCATCGGCAGCCTGTGGGATGAGCTTCCTGTGACAATACATTATCAAAAGTTCATCTAACTGACCACAAAGTCTCATAGAAAAATCAGTTAAAATTAGGGTTATTATATTATATATATTCTTCTTGAAATGACCATAGCCCTTAGAGGGCATCTTGAAATTTGTTGCTGAGAGATGTGATGGCTCTAGGTCCTTCCTAGAACATCTGATCACGATAGAAATCATTATATTGTTATTTTTTTAAGATATTCTCTCTCTCTCTCTTCCCACCCTGCTGTGTGTTGCACAAAGCCAATAAATAATGTTCCAACAAATATTGATCAGTGCACGGTGTGAGGAAACACTTTGGATGTGTGGAAAGACCCAAAAGCCCTCATGTTTTGAGCTCTGCCTCTGATTGGCTCTTTATGGCCAAAGGCTATGTGTGGTCCTTGCATATTGCTATACTAATGGGGATTTCTTACTAGACAATGAATAGGGGCTCTGTTTAATTCCATATCTTAATTAATTTGGCAAATACACTGAGATTCAGGCCGGAATGGAAAACGTGTCTTTCTGTTTCTGCCGCCGATCGGCCCCGGCCGTGTCAAAGAGGTCGAGGTGACTGATATTTTCTCGGTTCAGATATTCATAAACTTTAACCTTGCAAGCCTCTTTCCAGTGCGCCAGCACGGCTGATAAACAGCACGCACCTTAAACCCTGGTGCGAATCGCTATAAACATGACAGCAACTCACATGTTTGCGGTCACATGTATAAATCATGGTGAGTGAGACACGAAATCCTTATTTACCGGTTCATCTTCCACAGCTTGCATTAAAAGCTATGCAGCTTTAAGCTGGGGGAAAGGTTGATTTTAAGCCAAACGACTGTTTGTCAATCATGATATCATGCATTAGGCATAGTTTATTATGGAATGTGGTAATGGATTATGTGGAATTATGCCTAATTGCATCCTTTTCGTTGAACCCCTGCTATGCCCATGTGTTGGAGCCTTTCTCTATCTATTTCCTATCCAATTCTCAAGTCAGACCTCCGCAGCCTTTTGAATCACCTCATTGACAATGAGTTAGGTCATGAGCACCCTGAGGCATCGATAATTAGGGTCCGACATGTCCTGCACGGCAACACGCTGACCGCCATGTTAAGTCTTTAGGCACAAAGACCAATGCGCTGTGACACTGTTGACATATCACACCAAATGAGATAGAGAAAAAAACCCAAAAAACTGTGGGGTACAATATGTTTCCAGTGCAACTTAACAGGCTCTGATGCCCGAATGAAAGGAG
This sequence comes from Istiophorus platypterus, assembly GCA_016859345.1. Classification (NCBI taxonomy): domain Eukaryota; kingdom Metazoa; phylum Chordata; class Actinopteri; order Istiophoriformes; family Istiophoridae; genus Istiophorus; species Istiophorus platypterus. The sequence goes on from CM029125.1 coordinate 16,165,461, forward strand.
AGGTAAAGGCACTCGGTGATAAAGGTGCCAAATTTCGCTTCAAGGAAAGTTTGATCACTGTTCTTGGACACCCGATGTATTCTTCAGAGACTGTAAAGCATTTTACATTGTGCATGCCAAAGGCTTGGATGTGATCTGGAAAATAAATTAAATTAGACAGTGCTTAAGGTGGAAACAGTGCACCAACCACAGTTATGATGAATGAATGGTGACAGTTGTCTCCAGCACTGTGCCGTACACGAACTTGTGCTGAATTTCGTCTGACAACTGCAGTCAGACGCTAATGCATCAATAACACATTATTACTTTCCTGTCTGGTGCAATCAGCAATAACCTACATCTCTCAGGTGTGTTTATTTAAGAAATGAGAGCGAGAGAGAATGTGGGTTTTTACAGGAAATCATGCACGTGCTATGAAACCAAACCGACCCCCGAAGACAAACCGTACCGAAGCGCGTCTCCTCTCCGAGTTCCGGACATAAGAAACAAAGAAAAACAGATAAATAGAAATGAGGTATAAATAAAAATAGGTGTCATCAGGGAGTGTTTCTTTAAAGCACCCTGAGCAATGGGGGAATGCAACAAGGTTTCAGCACCATGGACAGAGCCGGGCGATGGTAAGAGTTTGATACTGCTACGTTTCCTCTGGGTCTAAAGTTCAGGAACAAGGTTAACGCTGTGTCTACACAGGAGGCGTTCAGGCCCGGTACGGAGCTGTAGTCTGATGCCCTCTGCTTGTTCTAAACTGCGCAGACTTCGGCTCGACAACCGCAGACATGTTTTTCGAAAACCCTTCACCATTCAACTCTCCGTCCCGCATCACGATGCGTAAATGAACAATTTCGGAACGGCGGCGATTAAAACCGCCGTCACTCCCTCGCTTCCGGCACCGCGGGCGAGGCTGTGCCACGGCGTCGCCCGCTTCCCTTCGGTTTGTCTGTTTGTTTACGCCAAAGGTGTCAGAACCGTAGGCGGCGACCGGGCCTGTCCTCGCCTCCGGTGGTCCCGCTCCACCTAAGGTTTCAGCACCCACCATCTGTTTATTGAGTGCTGCTTTTTTTTCCTGCTCTCTCTCCTCGCAGCTCTCTCAAGAAGACGCCCATTCCAAGACAAACATTTGCAATCTGAAAACCTGCCTGGCATCGGCAAGCGGCGGTGGCGGGGTTTAACCCGGACACGGCTATTTGCTGCTTATTCCTGCTCTGAAACCGCACCGCGCTCCCCGGGTTTCCGGCCGCGGCACGGACAGGGCCGGGGCGTGACATCCAGGGGGCACGATGGGGTTTGTTTGTTTGTTTGTTTGTCCTGAATGTGCCACACTTCCTCAGTTTCACTGGCACGGACAGAGCTGCGTGCTGTTAGGAGGGTGGCGCAGCTATGTGGGAGTTTTGTTTTTTTTTTTTTTTCATTTTTCCTTAAATGTGCTGTGCACGCCCCCCCCCCCAACACACACACACACACACACACACACACACATCCCTCCACCCCCTCTCCCCTACTGCAATAACACCACTCTCCTGTCCCCTTTGATTTCTCCCCAAGCATGCGGTGTACAACCCCCCCACCCATCCACCCACCACCACCACCACCACCATCACCACCATGCACCCTGCACCCCCCCCCCCATGCTTCCGCTGAACGAAACCAAATGTCTGGATCCACTTCGGCGTCGCTGACACCGAGTGAGCTCTGCATGTTTAAAACAGAGGGGGAAAAAAAAATAAAACCCAAAAAAGAAAAACACACAAACACACACACACACGCACGCCCGCACGCACGCAGGAAAACGCACGCGCTCCCGCATCCAGGCGCGCGCGCGGGCGCACGCACGCCTCGGTCATGAGCGCGGGACGATAAGCACCGGCTCCGTTTGGACTTTTTGGAGAGAGCGCCAGGCGCTAGGAGAGCATCCAGCATCCCGCATCCCGCATCCAGCATCCCGCATCCAGCATCCCGCATCCCGCATCCAGCGCCCGGCGTCCGGCGTCCAGCGCCCAGCGCCCCGCGTCCAGCGCACGGCGCCCCGCGTCAGCTGTTCCACACTGGGGCTCTTATTGCTGGAAGTCGAGGCTGAGCCGGTCACATGACAGAACCGGAGGCAGAGATCTAGAGAAAAAGCAGCGCTGTTCCGCCTCGCACCGCCATACTGTATTTTGAGCCATATCACATTTTTATTGCAACATTTTACTCCCGCTCGGTGAGTACATTTCCAATGGCTTTTTTTTTGGTAAAGCATTTTTTGTCTTTTTAATTACTGCCCCCCCTTCCTCCTCCTCCTCCCTCCTCCTCTTCTTCTTCTTTTTTTTTTTTTTTTTATTTTTTAATTTTTCCTCCTTTTGCTGGTGTTTGAGAATTGAGCATTATTGACATGGTGGTTCGGAGCGTTTTTCACAATCCCCAGGCTTCAAGTTTTTAGCGTGTTATTCTGATGGAGGGAACAGCGATGGGCGAACGGGTGCGTTATCTGTCTTGAGCAAAAAAAAAAAAAAAAAAAGGAGAAAAGAAAGAAAGAAAGAAAAAGGAAAAAGAAGCCTTTACTTGCTTGCAGTTTTGTTTCGAGGGTCGAAACCAAGCAGGTTTTGTCAGTCGTTGATATTTTCCACACATTTATTGGTGGGTTTTGAAACATTTTTTTGTTTTTTGTTTGTTTTTTGTTTTTTGTTTTTGTTTTTTATTTTTATTTTTTTGTTTTTTGGTTTCTTTGGTCGACTTTTGCTGTTGCTGTTGCTTTGGTTTGGGCATTTTGCAGTGTTGTTCGTTGCCTTCGAGTTTTGTGATTTTGATGCGTCGGTGAATCTCACCGATCCACAAAAAGAAAAGAAAAGGAAAAAAGAAAAACCCTCGATTTTACTTTGTGCTTCTTTTCTTTCTAAAGAGAAACAGAGGGGAATCATTTTTAAAGCCCGATGGCGTTTTAACGTGATACTTTTCTTGCAGCTGAGCTCACAGGTTTGTTGGTTTTTCTTTTTGTGTTTCACTCTTTTTCCGATGTCATTATACTTTTGCTGGTGTATTTTTCGGATGTTATCGTTTTTGGGTGTTTTATTTTTTTTTTCTTTTTGACTAGATGATGCTGGGTGCACCAGGGGGAGTTTTGATTCTTGGGGGAGTTCAAATTGCGTTTTTGTTTTCTGTGTCAACGAGGATGAACAGACATTTCCCCCTCTGCAGGTACATGATATGAGTGGATAAAGTGAAACGTTCATGTGTTGACAATAAAGGATAAGGTGACAGAAAATATGCACCTGTGGCTGACGTGTTATTCTGGTCAAAAATTTGCTCATGAGAGGAGGCATTTTTATTTTATTCTTTTTTTTTACCAATGTTACCTGAAGGTTACCTGATGTGATCAGTAATGCTTCATAAAATACCATTTAAAAAAAAAAAAAAATCAATGATCAAGGATTGGAAACCACTGGCAGGTCGTTTGATCACAATGTTCCCTTTGTTTTTTTGAGTTCAGCAATCTTCGAGCCTTGGCAGCTGAGGGATAAATGCATGTAGCTGCATTCAGGTCCCTGGGAAGGATGCACTGTAACGGCTTTTGTGATCCGCCGCTGATAAAGTGTCCGAACTCCATCCATATGTCGACCTGGCTGGGCAGGATTAACCATTCCCTCCGCTTCCAACCGCACCAGCCTGTGCGGACAAGCTGGGGTTAAAAATAATTAGGACCACCACGGTTATGGCACCACGGCACTGAAGTAGCTTAGGTGCCTTCCTCATCGCTGGACAGACTCGAAATCGGCTTCTTTTTATTTATTTTTTTTTTTTTTTGCGTGCATGGGCCTCCATTCATGAATACTCTGTCAAATCTGATTTAGCAGGAACTGAACAGAGCTACTGACGGGACTAAAAGAGGACTCAGGGTGAATTAATCCTTCAAGAGGCAGGTTTAGCCTCAGATTATCGGTGTGCCCCAGGATATGCAAACACGGTTAAATAGATAACATCTAGTGTCAGAAAAAGGGCAGAGCTTGCAACCAGATATGGGAACTATTGTTTTTTTATTCTTTCTGGGTCCTGTAGGCTACAAATCCGCTGTGTCTATTCTCCGTGAGTAGTTTTTGAGCCACTGTAATGTTGCTGTTTGCCAGTGAACCTCCCTGTGGAGTCGGTAGTCAAAAAGTACTGGCGCTCGACAGAAATCCACAAACCTTACTGGACTTACTTTGGACTAATCCTTTGGCTAATCGGAATAACATCTCTGTTACCCTAAGTTCAGGCTTTCCCTTGTAAAAAAAAAAAAAAGCTGAGCTTGAGCCTACGCATCCGATTTCATCAATTTGCTTGATCCTGAGCCATGTTAAACAGAACACGAGTTCTGTCAGAGTAGCATTTTCAGGGCCTTAAAATATATGATGTTAAATCAGAGTATAGACTGTCAGGTCCCAGTGTCATTAAACAGGCCGCCGTTAAAGATCAGAATCAGTACAGTTAAATGGGGAATAATGGAATATTGATAAGTAATGACTGCAGAACTACGTAGGCAAAACTTACATTTCTAATAAAAGGCAAAACTGTTTAGCTCAGTTGTGGCAACGCATTTTATCTTGTAGCGAAAAGCTGTTATCATGTATTGATTTCCCTGTCCCCTGTTAAATCTATGCAGGTCATAAAGCAGATGTAGATAAAGAGCCACGGGGGAGGTTTGAATGGTTTTTTAGTTGCAGGAGCGTTTAGAAACAATATGTGGAGTCCAATCAGGGATGCCTCTCCTGCAGTCAGCGTTTGGTTGAATCAGCAAGACCCACAGAGACTAGTTAAACAGGTTCAAGTCGGAGTTCCGGTTGTGACTCAACCGGCGACGGTGTTACAACCCAATCCAATAATCTGATTCTGAAGCAAATAATCAGTGTAGTTTCTCTCTCTGGCCACGTTTTGATTCCATTGATTCTGGTTCTTCAAGGAAGCAAAAAAAAGCTCTGCAAAATCCTGAAAAGCTACTGAACTGATTCAGACTTCAGTAATGAAACTCATTGGAGTCAGACGCCAAGTTACTTGTGGAAAGAATGACTTTAATTTTCAAGGCCGCAGCAGCTAAGAGCGTCTTCATGGTGATTTTTCCACAATTTCTTATCTCCTCAGTTCAATTCAATTAAAAGAGATTTTTATTATTTTTTTTTTTTAATCAAGCGTTTTAAAATCCTGCCTTTTCAAAGGCCCCGATGTGCGACGTGTCGTCACGCCCCCTAGTCGAGGGGTGTGTTTCCGCCGAGCCCGCCACGCTGACAGCTCCTGGACTTCTCTCCCGCTGAGCATTATGATAGCCTCTGTTACGTCCCGCGGTGTTCGCGTCTCCCCTCCAGGAAGGTTTCCTGTTATCTGGGCCGAGCAAGACCCGCGCGGGCGACTCATGGAGAGGTACGATAGCTCGTGTGTGGCCGTAGCCCCGCCACCATGAATAAAACATCGCGTAGGAGCGGGGCCGTGCACACGAGCATGCGCCTAATTATCGGACGTGTGCATCTGCGCGCGAGCTCGTCTGAATGTAGGTGTGAACCTTGTTTACGCCGGATTCACGCTCAGATTTGAATACGTATCCACCCTTGTGGAACAACACTTTGAGTCTCAGCATGACCGAGTTGGACAAATGGAAACAATTAATATACCGTGCTTTGCATCTTATATGCATGTGTCGTGTAATTATTCTGGGACGCTGTAACGCACACGGTAACCTACACGGCCACAAGCAAGAGGCACAAGATACATCTTCTATTATATCTTCAATGAGCTTTTCCTTAATCCAGTTTGTTTAGTCTCAGTCGAACTATTAAAATGAAGGATATGTTGAAAAGAGCCCAATTTTAAGTTGACTGTTGCAGATAATTTCAGACCTTAGTCAGAATGTGAGAAAGGAGCACACATTTCTTCGTGACCTAATATCAAGCGAATATATGGTAGCTGCAAAGTCAATCTAGAGTTTAAACTCATATTTAACTTTTTTTTTTTTTCTTTTGCAGACTTAACAGTGAAGGTCTCATTCATACATTGAGTGACTTCAATTGTTAAGCTCAGATTCATTCAACCCATGACTCATATATAACTCTAATCTATGGGTGAAGGTTTGGTTTCAGAAGTAGCTGGAACACAATGAAGGAGGAAAGAAAAATGCTATTTCCTGAATTTAGATCAATTTTAATGAGTCTGGGGGAAAAAATCCTGCTTTCCATATTATTGGTACTATAACAAATAAATATGTACAGTATAGATTCTGTGTCCTTTACTGCATTATACCCACATAAAATCCCGTTTAGCTTCCTCGAATACCTTGTCTGTTACATAGGTCCAATGATAAATAAGGTTTTACTAATAAGAGCATTGTCTTTTGCTGCAATATCTTTGAGGTCTGTTCAATTCATGGATCATTTCAGAAAAGTCTTGACTGTAGATTGTTCATATATATATATATATATATAATATATATATATATATATATATATGTATATAGACTCAAATGAGAATACACAAATTTTCTTCTTTCATCTGGATTTTTCTGGCCTGAGACCTTTGCCTATATCTATATGACCTGTAGCAGCTAACTAAAACTGGCATTTACATCATGTTTTACTGCCTCAATGAGGCATTCTCTTCCTGCTCCCCTCTTTCACAGATAAACAGCTTACCTTTGGCCTGACTCACTCTACTGAAACAAGTGTTAAGTACTTTACTGTTCTTTTCTGAGCTGTTAATTTGATAAGTGAGGGGATCTCACACTTCATATTCTGGGCAATTAAACCCATATCTGAAGAATAGGGTCGGGCCCAGTGACTTTCCAGTGTCTATTATGGGAACCATTTGAGTTATGGTGCGTCACTTAAATGAGCCGTCTGCACTGACATGCCGAGACTTCTGTCTGTATTTTTAGAATTTCATATTAAGTTTTTGCTTAAGTTGTACTTCATTAACATTCGGTCTTGAGTGTGTCATTCTTTGCAACTTGACAATATGCGAATGAGGCATTGAGAGGAGGTAGAAAGTGGTGGGTTTTGTAGAGAAAAGAAAAGATTCTTTTATCTGAACTTTGAATAATTATATAGAGATCAAGATGGAGAGTTGGCGAGCATGCATGTGTTTTTTGTAAAGGACAATCTCACAGCATTATCAATGCGGTCTAAAAATGGCCAATTATGCTGCAATTGCTTTCATTTTTCCTTATCGGGAGCAAACAAATCCACAGAGGAATTACTTTTTCTATTTTTAGAAGCAAATAAAGGTTCATGCTGTCTGATAAGGAGCAACCTAAACCCACAGAGAGAGATGGATCTCAGATGTTCCACGTGTCGCTCTACAGTGATCGGCCCAGATAGCTCCCAGGCCACATCCATTTCAGGTCGACTTAACATATTCAGTACATTTTTTTTCTAATCACACTGTTCATCAGATAACATCAGCAGCAGCATCACATAGGATCAAAACAGCTGAAATTAGTTTTTAGATTACATATGGATTCAGCACTGCTGCTCCTGATACATATATGTGTTGTTTTTCCAGAGAGTAACAAATCAAAAGTCACGCAAGGGAGCCCCCCCCCACGCACACACACATAAACACACACACACACATACATACCACCACCATCACCAGCACCATAGCCTCCTGTTGTTAAACTCTAATTTTAGATAATGGTGACTCTCATTCAGGTTACACAAGCTTATTTCATCACACTCAACTTTTTGGCACATTTTTACATGTTTTTTTTCCCCCCATCTGTCTGCGGCGAGTCATTATTAAAGTTTAACCCTCAGGAAGATGACCGTGCTGAGGATGACTCGCTAGTTTTTCTCCTCCCGTCTGTCTTTTCTGAAAAATAATGGAAAGTCTCCGGCTCGGGTTTATAGATAGAATTATGAAAATGTGGCTGAAATGTTTTGGCAGAATGCAACAGCGGGGCTCCATAAAACATTATGAATATACTGTAATGAATACACAAACTCACGCATATACAATTCATGAAAAGACAAGTTGATCAACTATCTGGAAACGAACATAACTCTTTCACTCCCACATGGATGAATAATGGCCTCCACCTCGCTGAAACATTACAAGAAGGCACGAACCACAGACCATGTAGCAGAACAAATAAAAGCCATCAAACAAAGGATACCATGAAATACTAAAAGGAGCATTAAAATGCTAATTAACACAAAAGATAAAACATAAAAATAACACGGGGAAGATCTTGCAAGTCAATTTGTAGTATTGTGATAATATTCTGATTGTACCTGGAATGAGAGACAAAGACTTAAAAACATTCATAGTTGCCATGGGCAGCCTATAAGGCACACTTAGTTAATTTAACAGTTAGCATGCAAAAGCGGATACTACTGGTAGTTTAAAAATGACCTGAACATGAAGATAATAAGTGTAGGAACAGGATTTATGGGAAACATCTAATTAGGGAGATCATGTTGTTTGCTGTTTTCTCATGGCACTTAGTGACTCTCAGCGTCCCTAATTTAATTGGTAAGATGGTCCGTCAGAGCACGGTTGGCTTCTGCGAGGAGACGCAGGTTCAGACAAACAGAGACGGCGACTTGATCCATGCGTCTCAGGCACATATCTGATTTGTCTAAGTGGCTGTGTGATGTTCGCCGGGCAGCGTCAGAGGAGAGTAAACAAACGGACCGGAAAAGAAAAAAAAGAGGTAGAGGAGGAGGCGTGGGACCTTCCGGAGCCCTCCAGATGCTGCGGAGAGGCAGCGGAGCAGATAATGTCCCACCTAGATTACCTCAGGGACCCCGATTACGGCTGAGCGTCCTCATCTGGGTCAGCTCCGAGCTGGTTCTGCGGGGATCAGCTGTTCTCGCTGTCTTCCCGCAGGCCTCAGCTGTCTCTCACCTGCTCGTGACTGGTTCGGATGCATTGACACGCTGAAAAAAAAACACCGTCTCAACAGATATGATATACTGTGCGGTAGCTGCTATTAAAAAAAAAGAAAAAGCCACATTTGCAAGTTTGTTGACACACTGGATGTTGTTTTTGCTTATACCTGCATGCAGACATTTTTCAAAAGCATGGAGGGATTTAGTGGACTGAGATCAGCATCCTTTTAGTCACGGCTGGCGCGATCAAGCGTCCTGGGCATCGGCCAAAACAGTGACATGACCTACATGAGACTGAGTGTGACTGACCAGCATTATGTTGTCGGAGCTAAAATGAAGTGTGGAGCGAGGTCTGGCTATACGAGGCTACAGCTTGACCAACATTATGTTTTGTTTTGTTTTCTTTAAACAGGATTTATAAAGTGTAATATTGTTATCGGCTTGCTTGCTAGCACAGTGTCAGCTAATTAAACTAATCCATTCTCTCTGCATGATACACAGGCTGTATTTATATATTTCTGCGCTAGATATTTAGCCAACTTGATCAGTCATTGTTTGTCTAGCTTTGTCTAGCAATGTCACCATAGCTAAATTTGCTGGTTGATGAAGCTAACGGTTGGTGAACTATATGGAATATCATGAATAAGATGTGTTGCCACACTTCATTATTGATGTGATGGTTTCCATAACAACTCTCATTTTGCTAACGTTTCAGCATAATAGAAGAGACTGTTTATATTGTCAAATAACGTTGCTGTATTGAATGCGTCTGGAAGTTGGTCGAAACAAATATAATCCTAAACAAACATCAGTAATAAACAGATGATATCAGAGGGATGAGTAACTTTAGACTGGAGATAAAGCACGTTAAATATACAAAGTAACAGGTTCCGAAGAACAGACATTTCATTTTGTGCTGGTAGCTGGTTGTAGCGGACTCCATTTTTAAGCCAACGCTAGCTAGTGTTGCACGCTCTAGGGGGAGCTGTAGAGAGGCATTAAGGCAAAGGCCCGTGGGGGCGAGTGTGAACGTCACATCCTTTGGATTTATCTCGGAAAATTTTTCCCAGGAAAAAAAATGCTACCACGTGCTGTTATAGGTAACAGAGAAACATAGGGAAGATCTCATTCTCGAATACGTTCACACATTCGCAATTTAAGAAAGAGGTACATGTATATTTAACACTGCTTCACATTCTACATGTAGACCTTAAGTGTTTGTTGTTAGAAAGTCAAGCAAATGACCAAAAAAAGACGCACAATGACTGCAGAGAGACACAAATGACTACAAAGAGACAGAGTTGTGTTTCTCTTTCAATCCAGCTGCATCATTTGTAGTTTTGCATCTCGTTTAGTCTGGGTGTGGGGTCCTTGAACATGTCTGTGCCAAGAGGCCCGTTGTTTCATAGTCTGTCCATGTAGATGAGGCTTTTTCAAGACAGGACACAGAGGTTTAAAAACTTTGAACTCTGTTGTACAAAAAACAGAATCACATCATGTCAGCACGCAAACTAATGTATACCAGACAACCAGCCCGTGATCACTTTATACACAAGGATGTGAAAGGGCGGAGAAAAGTGAAATGTTTCATGTTGGTCAGTTTTTTCTGGAGAGCGCTTGCTTACTGCAGCTTCTCTATAGGACACAGTTTGGTCCTAAGAGAAGTTTCAGTTTGTTTGTTTTTTTCTGTGGGTAGGATTTTACCTGAAACCAAACCTTAATTAAGTCACAGAATTCAGACTGAGGGGGGTGATGGATCCCTTAATTTCATTATGATGTTTTTAAGGTTGCTTAGTCTGTTAATTCAGGTGCACTTACAATAAAGTCTTGCCACAACCATAGATTTAATAGGGGAAATTAAAGCGTCTGTGGAAAGTATTCAAGCCTTTTGCATTTCTATGCTGGTATAGATTAAATTTAAAATGGATTAAATATACATTTTTGGCAATTAATTCTACATGAGATAATCCATAATGACAATGCAAAAACCCATTTATGGGTCTGTTTGGCTAATTTATTATTACTAATTAAAAATCAAATGAAATCTCTCATTGGCCCCGCCAGGGAGGTTATGTTTTCTCCCATGTCTGTTTGTCAGCAGGATTACGCAAAAAGTACTAAACTGATTTGCAGAGACCTTGGTGGAGGGATGGGGCATCGGCCAGGGAGGAACCCATTTAATTTTGGGGCACATCCAGATCATTTACTATAAATTTGAAATGTTTTCTCTGAGGTCCGGTTTATGTTGTTCGAGATCGGCCTTGGCAGAGGTACATGCTCTACTGAGGGCCATTCTAGTGTACATAAACATTTACCGCGGCCTCTTTGCTCTGGCACTCTGAAGTGAGCTCAGTCACATCGTGTTCGGTGCCATAGTTTTCCCCACATCAGTGTAATTCAGTGACATTAATTGATGCAACGCTGCAGTATTAAATCTACAGTGTACAAAAAAGCAGACGTGCACAAAGAGATATATAAGATAGCTGTGAATTGCGCAATAGGGACTGGAAATTCACATGAAGAAGATTTAGTCCATATTTGGGTACTCACCCACAGAGATGCTGTATATGTAATAACTCAAGGATATTTCAGGGAGATGTAACCTGAAACCAAGAAAAAAAAAAGAGAGATTTCAACACAGAGGCATCTTGAACCCACATACTCATGAGGATCATGACCTCAATTTTCAGTGTCTGCCACTAGGAAAGCACAGGTGCACTCAAGTAGAGACGGCTAGCTAGCTAGCTAGCTAGCTATTGAGTTTGTGTACCCCTGAGGGCAAAAACATGTCCACTGAACAAACCTTTTATGTTTCTCTCAACAAACGGTTCACTGAGGGGCAGCAAGGGACTGTTGGTGATGGCGAAAATGTATTCTGCTCCACATTCAAACTTTGATTGGGCCTGACAGGGAATCCTTAACTGACTAAAGGGTATGGAAAGAGTTTGGGCTTTTCATTTGGAGGGTTTTACGGTTGTTTAGGCGCCATTTGCCCTTGTAGAGTTGTTGTTTTTTTCGGCAGAATTTTCACTAACCAGGAGAAAATAATGCGGACATTTTTCATTTTCTGTGTTTATAACACTTCTTTAGCGTCTCAGTTCTCAGTTTATAAGCATTTGACGTAAAGTGAGCCCAACCCATTGCGGTTAATCCCGACCCTGTGTATGTGTGTGTGTGTGTGCGTGTGCGTGTCTCTGTGTACGCGCATGTATGTCCCCTGAATGGGATTGCATTATTCCCAGATTGAGATTAAGAATGGCAAATGTCTGTCTGATTACATTTAGGCGACAGAGGCCCCCTGAGTTATATCCGAGCCAAAAAAAAAGACAAAAAAGACAAAAACATCTGTCCCGCTAAAATTTAGCCCTGCTCACCACTGTGCTTATGGGTAAAAAAAATAGAAATCCCATCCTTTAATTCCCCACTTAGCCTCAAAAAGCAATCTTCTCCTGAAACATAGTTTGTTGATGTGTCGCAGCGAGCCCCAGTCAGTCAGGCGGCGTGTGTAAATAAGGTTTCATTCTTCACATTGATTTTTTCCTCCAGGTTTTGACATCAGAGGAAATCAAGGAGCTCTCTGCTGTGCATTCCTGCAGATACCGGGGGGGCTATTACAGCCTTTATTTATGTATTTGTGTCCACTTTCGCTTATAAACATCACGGGCCTGAACTCATCACCTGGCAACGACGGGGTTTGGATTTCTGCCTTGTTTACTCAAAATATTTTGAAAAATCTTCCATTTATTATGAAGCACCCATCCCCCTCGAGCTGGTTGGTCCTGTATTATCTGAGGATATTGATTCTGCCTCCTTATTAATTCAGCTGCCTCTTAATGATAATATGTTTCTTCAGATAATGGTTTTCCCTCATTGTGGTGGGCGGTTAGTTTTTAAAGTAGGCTGCAGCTTCCAGAAATTTGAAAGCAATGTTGAGAGTAGGATATTTAATACATAAGTTTTAAATACTCATACGGCATAAACCGTTAAACCTTTGATGTACTTAAAGTCAAGCAATGCTTACTTGTGATCCATCGACATTGGGCGCATTTGTTGTAACCGGCTTAACCAGAAACTGGTTTTGGATCCCTGTTGTATTTGAATCATAGTTAGAGGGCTTATGAGGTCAAAATCATAAAATACAATAATTCACATTTGAAAAAGCAAAGATTAGAAGAATGTCTACAACGGATTAATCATTTTGTGTCACATGAATGTTTTTTTCTTTTCTCCTATCCCATTAATCGTCTCTAATTTTTTATTTTTCCTCGGGACTAATCTGGCTGATCTGAACCCCCATGTTTGGAACCACAGCCATGACAACAACAAGAGCAAAAACCTTTCCTTTATCAGCAGAACTGGGCAAACCCAATAGTGGGGCCCAGGTCCCCTATTCAGACCCTCCATGTTCCTAAGTTTAGTTTGTTTTTAAGTTGATTAAATTCTGCTTTATTTAAGAATATGAACCATATAGAAACAGCAGAAATTCAACTAAAGTGCTAAAAATCACAGTAAAACCAAAACTAGAGTTGCTTTTCCATTTTCCTTTTCCAAGTTCAAATTGTTGAATTAATTAAGCTAAATGCGACATGTTGAACCCTGAGGCCCCCGAGGAGCAGGAGACCTGTGCTTTGGGGATATTTTTTAAAGGAATACTTTGGCATTTTGTAAACTATTCTTATATCTGCTGTCTTGACAAGACTTGAATGATAAATTTGATACCACTATCATTTTTGTCTGATATTTTCACTGGTTAGCTTAGCTTAGCATAAAGATGGGAAACAGGGGAAAGCAGGTAGATGGCTATATTAACAGGTAACAAAATCCAAATACCAGCACCTGTATGGCACTAATCGCTATATAGCCCTTTTGTTTGATCCATACAAAACCTGAAATATAAGAAACAACATTTGGTTTTATGGAAGGGTGTATGTGGGCCTTTATACTAAGGAAAGCGAACAGACTGAAGGCAGCAGCCTTATATTTTAACCGGCAGATATGAAAGGATGGTGCAGAGTTTCTATATATGCTGCAACATTTGTACGACTTGGATGAAACAGAACATCTGCCGGGGTCTCTACTTACTTTACTGTACTCTAAGAGACACCTGTCAGTGACATCATCAGGGAATATAAACATAATTAAGTAATCAAGCAGACACATTACATATGTAAATGACATTAATTGCAGACATGGGTTTGAAATATTCATTCAAATTAGTCACATCATTTAGGCAGGGATCTCTTCCCAGTGAGTGTAATCATTGAACTAATTAGGTCGGTCAATGCAAGTTGAAACAATTTGAAAAGCAATTTCAGTTTCTAATTAATTCTTCAGTTAGAGAATGAAAGTCATATGTGATGCAAATGCGTGAAGCAATAGTAAGGACAGAGGAAAAAGCAACACCACCATGAGCAGACCGAAGCCAAGACAAGGAGAAATTTCCCCTTAAAAGCTGAACCTCAGCTGTCATTATTTTTTATGATTTATGGGTTGGTATGCATGTTGGCTGCGCTGACAGTCTGTATGGATTTTGGAAGTATCTCAGGAACACTGTTCGGCGCTGTAGGGCTGAATGGGGTCAGATGAAAGCCAAACACTCTTTCACCTTCCTCATACAAATCAAACCACTAAGGAGAGTTCATAACTGGCCAGAGACGGCGGACTTTGTTCAGAAACACACAGAACAAATACAGGGCGATTCACCAAGCTAAAGTTTGGTTGAACTCATGACACTAGGACACAGTTTGATGAAGTAAAGACAGTTTGGACTAAATCTGTAGTAGGACAATAATGACGATTAAGGTTTAAAAAGTTTAATCCCGAGGAAAAATATATATCAGATTTTCATCCTAAAAACACAGCAACTGTTGGTTCCTGAAAGCTATGTTTATTACTTCTTTACACATTGAAAATGCCAATTTAAATAAATTAGTTGGCCACTTATTTAGCATTTAATGGTAAAAAATGTGAAGTGATCTTAATCAAGGATATTGTAAATGTTGTTACCATACTAAATATATATTAATACACTTATCTGCTCACCACTACATTATTGTGTGTTTTGAACTAGTCATTAAATGTTTATATACAGCATTAAATTGCTAAATAGCGGGACATAGTAAAATGCTAAGAGCTAAACATATATAAGTATACATATTATTAAATTGCTAACATGCCTGATTGCATATGCAAATTGTGCAAAATGTTGTTTGGCTTTCCCTTGTCGCATCGCCCCAAGGAAATAGCTCATGAGCACACTGATTAGACTATGTGATGAGCCATGCCCTCAGTTGCCTCTTGTGCTTATTTTGCCCCGTTTCATCAGCCAGGCCCACCTCATTCTCAGTTTCCACCTGCACACCTCTCCTTCCACGGTGATCCCACCAGAAGCCTCAACAGAGACAGATGCTTTGTCCATTCATTCAGTAATTACATTCCACTGCCAGGTCTTTGCAGGCCGATTATTTAGCTGTCTGCCTGTCTGTCTGTCTGTCTCTCTCTTTTATCTACTGGCATGCGACTTCTTCTGTGTTAGCTCGGATCCAGGTGCTCAGGACGGCGGCGCATCCACAGATAAGATTCACATCCCGTAACATCATCCAGACTGCGCCGAACAATGAAAAGGGTTCAAAGTGATTGACCTGCCAGATTTGGGTTTATTTTTCGCTCCCATTCACGGGCGAGAAGGAAAAAAAATTATCACTTGATCGCAGATGACAAACAAATCCAAAGCGTTTATCTGCGTTGGATATAATGAAATTATTAGAGAAATGCAGTATAGGAAGAATCTCAACAGCAACATATGGAGGGGATGCTTGTTGGTGAGCTGAAGTAATTAATCAACTTATGTAGCCCATTAAATCACAATACAAATGTTTACTGCGAAAACACATAGTTCTAACGTTTAGTTAGAGGAATGGGGGAAAAAAATGCCTCTGGGCTTCATTTCTTGCCTTTCTTTCACTCTTTCACAAATTGTTTTTGTCTTTACTATCACAGCGTCACCAGCTGTTAATGCAGCTGGGCAAAGCAGCAACCAATTTAGCTCCATCCATTTCTATGAAAACACACAAGAAACTGCATATAAGTCTCTCTTTCTCTCTCCCTCTGTTACTGCCTATCTCACTTGCCCTCTATGGCTCCAGCTCTCTCATCTAAGCTGATTCCCCCAGTCTTTTGTGGAGGACCCGGTCTCACTCCTCTTTGATTTTTTCTTTTTTTTTTTCACACACAGATCAAGTGAGACTGTTAGCATCCAGTGGCACAAAGAGGAGCGGTGAGGTGCCACAGGAGGTGTTGGAGGGGTCAAAAGTGGGCTGAGATGCTATTAAAGCAAGGTGTAGCGATGAATTAATAGCAGGGAGGAAAAGTTGTAGGTGATGCTTCACAAATTTTACCCAGATCAATGTTTAAAGAACACATGGTGTAATTAGTGGGAGCCTATTGTGACTCTAAAAATCTATTTTCACTCTCTTGTGCATATTCTACCAAAGTAAGAATGGGCATTATACACCCAATTGCCTTGGCAATAACTACCAAACAGCTGCACTATATCAGACAGCCAGTGCATTAACCTGTCTTGTTACTTACTGCTGTGGTAATAATGAGAAGCGGTGTGGGCACAACAGCATGGAGATGGAAACTCCACATGCATATTAGGGAAAAATGGCAGAAAGGAAAAAGAAAATTATATATATTTGCAGTCCGGCTGCATTGCCTTAGTTTTATTACTTTCCTCACCTTTCTGCTGCTGTTGTTGGCGGCACCCAACAAGCTCTGGCTCACGCGTGTTCCTGCTCAGCCACTTGGCGTGAAGTGTACGGATGTGAGGGCACGGAGAGGGTCGCCTTAATATTATTTGTACTGACTACAACCTCTTAGTGGAGGAAAAAAAAATACCCCAAATAAAGAAAAAAGAAACGAAGGAGATGTTTCAATCAATTTCAATTCAGGGGCACCACAGGACTTCTCGAAGCTGGAAGCTAATGGAAGGCCGCTGTGTACGGTCTAGATAAGGAGGAGAAAGACTGAGCATGAGGACTACACTAATGCAAGCTGATGTATAATAGCTTGTTCTTGTTCACTCAGAAGAGAAATATATCTTCTGCAATGTTCTTTAAAAGTGGAACTTAATAATCTACAGATAATAAAGATAACATATGTTATAATTATATGTCTATTAAGCAACTGTGATAATTAACACTTCTAAACGGGCATAATTCTTCAAGTCGCTGAAGAGGAATATAGGTAATGTTATCAATGCTACACTGCCACTCTCAGAATTTAACAGTATCGTCTCTCAATATCTTAATACCGTGGCTTTAGCTTAGCATAAATAGTTGATATAGGTATCTTGACTCTGTCCAAAGGTAATAAAATCTGCCTGGCAGCACTTCTAAAGTTAACTAACTTACGTCATATGTTGTTTATTTACCGGCAAAGAAACGGTACATCACATAATAATCCCCTGTAAAACCAAAATGTGTTGTTTTGACACTTCAAATTTTGTTCAGATTAACTACATTGTTTAATCCAAACACGTTTGTTTGGCTGAAACACATTAGATTAACCACATTAACATGTAGCATGTGTAGCATTAAGTCACTGACCTGGACCAGAATTAGCCTGGCAAGTTACCCCCTTAACAAAAAAAGGAAAAAAAAATACATTTTACAGTAATCTACATACTAAAAAAAATAAATAAATCTAGTTAAATTTGTAGATATATGCTAATTTGAGTGATGTAGAGTTGCTGTTTGGCAGATGTAGTTTAGATAAAAGCCAGGTTAACTGTTAGCCAAAAATCGTGCTATGCTAAGGTTAGCTAACCACGGTTAGCTAACCTGGTTACCGGGGGAACGTTGAGCCGGAAATTACGAGGGGGGCAGTTGGGTCAGGAGCCTCACTTCCTGGAGAAACTGAGAGTTTTCCCCTTCGATATATCATTGTAAATATAACTAGCTGATTTAGAATAATATAAAAATGTGCAATGAAAGCACATGAGCTCACCACAGAAGTTTTAAGTTTCGAAAAGATGTCGCCCCCTCCCCCCCATCCTTTTGTGCCGCAGTGGTTCGGTCCACTGCATATTAAAGCCGAACCCCTCTAAACGCCGGTGAGACGAGCGACGGTCGAGCGGCCTCCGGGGACCGTGTCGGTGCCGGCTGACCCCAGTAAGTAGCCACGTAGAGACGACTAGCTTAAAACAAATGACTCCTCAGACGTTTTTCTTCGGTCCCAACGCTCAAGTTGACTGATAAAAACATATTTACCTTCATATTGGTATGAGGCAGCAGTTACAGTCACCCTAACTCGCTGGCTTTGTGTCAAGCCGTTTGGTTTTGCTACGAAGGCCATACGTGTACCTGTGATACAAGATACTTGACTCTGATACCAAAGTACTTAATACTGCAAATACAGTGGCTGCCAGTATGTAATTTTGTCAATAGTTTTGGAAATAAATGGAGCCTCAGTTCAGAAAATAGACAGTGTTAATATAAGTTATTTAGTAAGTTGCTGGCAGGCTCCATGGACTTATGAACTTCTACAGTGTGAAAGTAAAACATTAAAAAGATCTGCTTCCTCAAGAAAACTGAATATAATTAGGCATAAATTAACTTTAATTCAGTAGGCTGGTGTTGCTTCTCTCCTACTACTGTAAATAATCTACATTTGTGTGTGTGTGTCTGTCTGTCTGTATGTCAGCCAGCCAGGTCTTTTAAAACAGCAAGGCAGGGAAGAGGGAAAAAAAACCCATCCTATCATTTTTACGGTGCACCAAAAAGACAAGTAAGTTGAAAGACCCCAGTGATATAAAAGAAAAATTTGATAAAAAAAAATCTCCTTATGAGAGGAATGAAGGGCTCATTGAGATGTTTCACAATGGTGTCATTAGGCAAAGGCAACACAGAACTGGGTGAGCGCTGGGTGAGGAAAGACAGGGACAGTCAGACAGAAGGTACAGTCTCAGGTAAGTTTTATTCAAAGCATTTCAACATGCTGGTACAACCCGCAAGTTGTTTACCAGTCATCTGTGTAGTATATGTAGTAGTCATTAGGTTTTCCTCTACAGTACCTGGCGGCAGCTTCGGTGTCCCCATCACGAATTCCTCGTGAGAGATTTTTCTGTTTATCGTTCCTCCCCAACAGTGAAATGAAAACATCCGCCCTTGGTCCAGACACATTACATTATAGCAAAAAAAAAAAAAAAAAAAGAGCCAAGTTTCCTCTTGCTGTGACAGGAGTGCAGTGGATTGAAAGAATAACAGTAATTGCGAATGGGCCAGTAGGAGGGGAAAGGTTGAAAAGAGTGATTTGTTTCTGATTTTCTTTTATGACTAATTCCAGCATGACGTGGTTTTGAAAATCAGCTGAAAAGGCTGGAGAGCACTGTGAAGGAATAATTCCGATCAACTGGAGGGCCATTACATTTTCTGAGTGGTGTGTGGATACTGAGTAGACAGTTATTTTACCCTTGGCAGTGTAATATTGCCATGAGCAGGTCCAGAAATGTGCTAGAGGGGTTACTGGAATGTCCCTGGCTTCCACATTCTTAGAGCTGCTCCACAACCTCAACCAGTAAATTAAATAGGTTGCATTTCTACCTGTCTGCCGTAGTAACATTTTATTTTATTTTCATTTCGATATTCTTAAAATAATTTTTTTGATTAAATTTGTTATTTTTTTATTTAAGTATGTAATTAGTTGAACTCCCAAAAACTCGAATTAAATAAATGGATAATAGATAGAAATAATTTAATTGTGTTGCAGAAAAGAAAGTACAACAAAAAGAAAAGAATGGTGCAGGTTTATTAGGGCTGTATATCTAATGTCAGCCAGTGAAAGCATATTTGTGATATTCTATAAAATATCTGGGGTTATAGAATGCATACAATGGAGAAGTTGAGCTGGACTCTCTTTTAGCCTATTTATCAGTCTTTAAAGGGGATTCAGATGAGCTACTATGAATTAAATTTGCCCCAACTCCATCTATTGATATTGCATTTTTTCTCCTAGTAGTGTATTCATTCTTTTCCAGCCACTTTCTTGGTATGTCCTTTGCTGCACAAGGATGGCGCTTGTACCAATGTTTACCGGCAATGCAAAAAAACAGTAGCATCCAGTAACAAGATACATTTGCTCTTGTTACTGCAATGTAATCTTTGTTGTGTATGCAATTGTACATTTTGTATTATTTTTTTAAAATCAGTAATTTCACTCAGACTTGACTATTTTTATTTCCAGTATTTTACTTCACATTAGCATCTGCGCCGGGTCCTAAGGATGGTGTCATTATGCTGCCATGGTTAAGATTAGAATTGCCTTTACTTCGATTTAAGTCGCATCTACCATAATCAATCACTGTTTAAATGCACCACCCAGTGACCATGGCAAGTGTCCAGAATCAAACGCACCTGCCAAGTTGCATGACCTAGAGTTGAATACTGGGTCTGGCCCAATGCTAAATGCTGAGAACCTGACAGTGGTTCCCCCAGCTGTGACTCCTACGTTTTCTTCTACCATCAGTGAGGTGTGAACCGCCTTACTTGTGGTTTTGATAATCCCCCTTGTGTCTGCAGAGCTCATTCAGCTCAGTGACTGAGAGTAGAGGGGCCGAGTGGACTGGTTATATTCTGCAACCAGAATGAACTAGCGGAGGTAGTTTTAGAGCAGATTGTGGAGGACTTCATGGTGCACAAGACTCATTGTGTTGTATTAAGACAGGTGTGTGCAACAAATGCCTGGTTGAGGAGAGAGAGGAGAACATCAAAAACTACTGCGTTTGCCTAGAAACAAAGCATTTTGTCTGTTTGTTGTTTGCAGCCGCTGTGCGGTTTGTTGTCGTTTATATATCGCCACCTTTTCTGCTGCTTTATTATTAGGTTAAATAGTGGGAAAAGTAAATGTAAGAAGTTGCCCACTCAATGTAATTACATCCCATGTTTAATTTACAATGCGACCTGCAAACCATGTTTGTGCTCGACACAAAAGGCTTTACACCGTCATATACCTTTACATTTTTGACTTCACTTCTGTGGTCTCATATGCAGTATCACCCAGCCTCTCAAAACAGATAAAATGAGTCTTCATTGTATGTGTGCTGATGCATATTTTAAAGTTCTGATTAGAAATGGCAGTTCTGCAGCTCATCTTTAACCACTGCAATACCGCGTAATGCCAACAAACTGTCTGTGAAGCAAGCTGAAAAATGCAAAATATTTTCAAGCAGTGCTGAATCATGCTCTCTCGTGTGGGAAATCAGCACATTAAAAAAGCAACAGAAATACTCCATGTAAATTCTTAGGATGTTTTTTTTTCCCCGCAGCCTTGTTGTGCTCTCAAGTCTCGTCTCCTGCTTTGGATCTCTGCCAATGTCGTGGTAATGTGTCAGGATGTGTCATCATCTTATCCCGGCAACACCCCCCCCCCCAGATGAATCTGTTAAGGGGCGCCCTTCTTCACACACCCACCCCATCGGCCGACTGTTTATTTTTAGACAGCCCCAGCGCTGACTGACTTTTTGCGGGATTTAATAAGTGTTGAGAAATTTGGGGAAAAACTTTCCTGGGTTCGAGACATCACCCCAGAAAGGTCAGCAGAAATTGGAGTGGAGTAGGAGGGAAACTTAACCTTTCCCTGGGTTGTCTGACAGAGAGACAGAAGTGGCCTGATTGCAGCCATTGTGTACTCTTGTGTTTGATGATAATTACAAATCCTGTTTGCTGCATAAATATTTCATGAGTTCCTGTCATGGTTTTAGAGAGACTATGAGATTTTCACTGTTCTTTAGCAGGAAATGACCATTATATTTTATATCTGCAAAAGGGGTGTTACATTGGTTGTAACACGATACTAATGACATCTTTTAGAGCTGATACTAGAAGCCTTTTGCCCCCGATTCTTGCCTGTCGTGGAAACCTCTGGCTGCTGCTGCGTGTTCTTTGCCATGCATGGAGCCTGATAAAAGTTTGATTTTACTCGATACCGGTTCACAGCAGCCTCTTCCAGTTGCTCACTGTATCAGTTGTGTGTTGTGCCACACTGCAGCTGAGGTGTTAAAAGAATAATTTGACATTTTAGGAATTTAATTGTATAGCCAAAATAAGAAAAGACAATAATATCATCATACACTATGTGGAACCAGAGGAATTATAGAAACACTGAACTGCAGAAAGGCAGCAGCATCCGCTCCTTCTCCCGCTGTGTTGATCAAAGAGAATTCTTTACGCCAGCAACTAGAGATTTGTGACTGCTATATACACTGCATAGTAAACATGACCGAGAAGCACGAACCGGCATACTTCAGTGCTCATATCGATTACCAGCAGAGGGATAAAGAATGTGGCATCTGGAGACACAGCTGGGTTTTGATGAACATACCCCCCTTTGGACACTGGCGGGTAAATTCAGCTGAACATAAAAATACTCCTCTTTTTTTTTTTTTTTTGCTCTTTTTATTTTCTTGAAAACATACCTGTGAAAAAGTGATTTTTAAAGCCGTCTGTTCTAAATTAAAGTAATCAAAATAAGTGGCACCATAGCTTGAAAATGGCAGCTCATCCACTTTGGCATTCTCTTTGACACTGAAGAAAACCTAACATACAGTAGAGCCACTTTAGCAGAGACACAGAGGGAGGCATGGTGATTACTCTTTAAGGTATAGCTTTGCATATGCCTGATGTGAAATCACAAGTATTATTGTTTGCAATGACCCAGCCAATTGTTTAATATCTAAATCATGTCCTTGTAAAGTAATTTTAATATACACCACATAAAAAAATACAGCATTCTCTTACATTTGTGAGCCCAAAACCATATAACTTACAAACTAATATCCCAATATCATAATTGAATATTTTTAGATATTTCTGAGTCCAATATATTCCATGTTCCCAAAAATCAGTTTCTAAAACTACAGTCCGGTCACTCTCAGAACTGCTGCTAGTCATGTCACGTCATGTTTTACAACAAATACTCAAAAATAATGTGACTCCCTTTTTAAAAATGAGTTATATATCCATATAATATCAAAATTGGTATATGAAATTACATGTAGTCTGAAAAATAATACCAGGATATAGCTTAAATCATCCTGTTTTAAAAGGCTGTGTTATGCACACTTGGAGCACATTTTTGAGCTTATACAAGTGCTGAATGAAATGAATTAGAAGCATGCTTATATGCCCGCTAGTGTCCCACTTATGAGTCATCCTGTTTATAATCAAGCACATGACAGCCTTTTTATATCAAAAATGGAGTAACCTGTTTCTTCCTGTGCCTGTTTTGATTATCAGACCAGCAGCTCCTAGACTCACACAGTCCAGTCTGGGCACAATCCAAATCTTCCATTACCAGACATCATCAGCAGCAGGAGCTAAAACCAAAAACAGAGGCACATCCAACAGAAGTTGAAAGCATAGTTAACTCCCTGGGATACAAACAATGTCAGCGGAAATGAAAAAAAAACACCTGATTATCACAAAGCTGAATTGACACCTCCCAAATTCCTCTCTCTAATTGGCTGATGCTTTTTGAAAAGTAAGCGAAAGGTAAGCGAGGTCAGTTGGGAAGTTTGCAAACCAACAACTAAGAAAAAAAAAAGGCTGGATAATTTAAGAACAGCAAAGCAACACTGTCAATGTAGTAAATATTTGAACAACCATTTTACTGCAGATGAGGGTGAAGTCTATCAGATTCAGACTCAGTGGACCCATTTAAAAGATAAGAAATGCACTATCCAGAATTACAATGAAAACATTTTAGGAAAAAACAAGACAAAGTGCTTAAAAGGTCATACACTGTATGTCAGGCGGGATGGGGTCTGGAAGAATAATCTGCTTCTTACAACTCTGTTACAACTCTAACAACTGCCACAAAATCAATACCCTGGCATCGTTCCAACTCACCCATTGGCCTAGTCCGAGCAGCGGGGACATGGCCCGGGAAATGCGACATGACGTGGCAAAGGCGATGAAAGCGAGCAGGTGTCCTCAATCACATCATCATCCAGATGGGGTCGGGGGTCAAGGCCTCCACAGATAAATAGAGAGAGAGATAAATACAGAGGAGCCTGTCCCGTGGTGACAAATTGGCTTTAAAACGTTTAACCCTAAATCAATACATCTGTGAGCCTTGGAGGTATTTGTGTGGAGAAATTGGCTTTACAGTGAGCACAGCACACGTCCTTCACCAGCAATTCTGAGGCCGAGATTCATTTTTCTTGTGCATAGGGCGCTCGCTGTGTCTTCTGTATAAAACTGGAAAATTTTTCACAGGGTAATGATTTGCATTGAACTCAGACAAGGCCTAAAGAAAATGCTGACATTTGTAATTGAGTCTTCAGGTCATGAAATGTCAAGGTTTTCCACATCAGGTATTGTGAGTTGAAATACTCAACAACTGTACTTGTATTTTTAGCTAGCAGCGACAGTAAGGCACAATGGCATGATTTATGTACAAATGGTTGGCTAAATCATTGTGACTTTTAGGTTTGTACCTGTGATTGTATTAAATCAATGGAAAGCTGTGTCATCACTGATAATTGGTTTTAGTATGGTATAGGGGGCGGGTACTGCTTTATCAGCATATCAGGTTTTCCTTACTGTGAGATTATTTATAGTGGTGTATATACAAATCTTAACTTCTCTGACCCAAAGTGGGCAATCTGGAGAAAAAGAATATCTTTTTGTTATTTTATTCACGTGGTTACTGAAAGTGACATTCAATTTCAAAGTATTTTTCATGATATTCTCTTTCATCTACTGTCTATTAAACGCAAATACACTTTGATCAATAAGCTCCCGGGTGAGTCATTAGTAGGAGGAGAAAGCCATTACATGTCCTCTGCATACTGAATAATGGAGCTGGTGCTAGGCTTCATTGGCACAGAAAAAACAAAGTTCATAACCAAGATGCACCTTTACCGAATGGATTTGGTAGCATACTCCGGATTCGCAGGGAAAACACTTGACTGATTTCTGTTTTACATTTAGTTTTTTCATACTCAGAACAACCTGACAACAATGCAAATACAAAGCAAAAAGGACCCATAGATACATATTCACAAACTTGTTTTTGTACCTTTTCTGACTTGTTTTGGACACAGTTGCTGCTGGCCTTCAAGTCTTAGCCACACTAGAGCATTTCCCCTGGGTACCAGTCATGTTCTCTCCATTTCTTTTGTCTTGACAAAAGTCCTGCCAGTATTTTAGGCAAGCTGGAATCAGATTTAGTTATAGTCACTTCTGACAAAGTCACATTTGTTGCGCTGTGTTTGTGGCTTACATCAGAACTTGACAAAGTGCAGTTCGACAGTTTGTCTCTTTTCTTAACATTCATTAGAAAGCATCATCTTGTCACAGGAGAAGAGGAAAAAAAATGTCTCGGCTGCAGTTTGTGCCTGCTGTCACTGTCTTTTGAAGTAACCACCGTGCTGTGGTGATGAGTGATAGACCTGAAAATGAGCATCGCTTAGCCAAGGACTTCTGACAACTAACTTGGAAGACAGACAACAAACTAAACACTTACCAAGCCGGCAACAATGAAAAATGTGGTTATTTTAAAACTATGGAGTGCATCAATAAGATAAACGCCATCTCATACATGTACGTGTGGCAAATTTTTTGCCAACCTTTTAGCTGATATGATACTGTTTTAAAGCTGGCAGTGTGTATGTGCAGGCCTAACGATAGCAGTTAGTGCTAAGCTCACTGACAAACACGTTGCATTTCCTGTGATGACTTTGGTATAAAAGTTGACTCGTGTTTCGCCAGTTGCAGACCATAAATTCGAGCATGCAGCTGTTGGAAATTTTTGTATTGCATTTGCAGTAACCAAAAAAAAGCGTTGGAGTTTATAAATATTGCAATACTTTCATCAGTGAGCCATAGGTTCAATCACTGCTGTGTTACCTCCTTCGGGGATAGTGACTAAACAGACATTTATTTAAATGAAAATCTTCGAGATTGCCATTAAAGCTACTCTAATCAATATTTATTTTATTAGCAATGGTTCAAATTATTCAATGTAATGTAATAAGGGATTGTTTGTGATGACAAACACAAAATTATCATTCGACCCCATGGTTTCCCTCAGCTCTACAGAGCATTTCAGCACATTTCCAACTTACTGTTTTGCTTTAATATCCCTCAAATTTACCTTTGGGTTCATCATTTTATGGAAACCAAAAAGCAGGGCTAAAAGGAGTAAACATTGTACTTATATTTGTCAGATGATCAGTAGCAGGTCTACAAATTAATGCCGATGTTGTTCTGCCGTCTGGCGGATATGAAATAAGCTACTGTTTGCCAACAAATCCACCCAAACAACTTTGAAAGATGATCACTTCAGCTTGTTGTCCTGCCAAGTGGCTGAACAAAAAAAAAGAGATAATAAAAAAAATTCAAGATTTAATCTCTATTCTTCTTTTGAGACTTTGTTGTTAAATCCCAAATCTAAAGAAAAGGGTCGCTGCAGGATGGAACCTGCTCTCACTCTGAAACCCAAATTCATCAACAGGTCTTTAAAGGTGTCTCATTGAAAACAGGGCCAACTTGTGTAAACTCTTAGCACTACTAGTGTTCTTATACTTAAAGTGTGGCTTTTGTCTATGATACGTACACTAAAACAGAACTAGATTATTATGATGATATTTTCTGATCGCATTTACATCAGGAATCTTTAAAAATACATATTTTACACGGCAATAAGTTAATTTATGTAAATGTATGAAATTTTTCATGATTTAAATGTTTTTTGGAATGCGCATACTTTTTCCCCCAAGTTTGATTCAATAAAAATGAAATTGAGCAACATAATTCTCGTCAATAAATGGGATCTTTGCACAGCACTTTTCACTGGAAACCACACTGTGCATGCTAGATTAGGCACTGTATGCCGATTACACACAACCGTACAGTATATGAGACCAACCTAAAGCACTGCAGTCAGATGGAGCTTGGCTTGTGAGCAGGTGCAGTGCAGTAGGTATCAGTAATGATTTAGTGTGAGAGGGAGCAGAGGTGATGGAGAGAAAAACATCAGGCCTGTCTGTGCTGTACTTCCGAGCTCCTCAGAGAGATGCGAGGCAGTAAACACTAAGCCGCCTGCAGCTCTGTCATACATATTATTGGGTTAGCTACGAAAGGGAACCCAGGCTTAATCCTCTTCAACTCTGCAAGGCAAAGCAGGGAATCAGCACGCAGTGATTATCATATGACAGTGTTTATAGTTTTATTAAAGTGAATCCGTGACTTTGCAGCCAGGCAAATAACCCCACATGATAAGCGGAAATTTGATTTTTAGCTGATTTATTTTGTAGTGATTACAGGATTGTGAAACACTGCGTCACGAGGCAAAACAGAGAATCCAGATGGGAAGCTTATTATTGTGTAATACTTGTTATTACTCCACCAGCACGACAAATTAACAGGATTCACTCTTCCATGAAAAAGCTGTTTATCTATGTATTTTAAACTCCCCAGGGTTGGTGTGGGGAGGCAGAAAAACCAACAAAAAAAACGCCCCGTCTGTCATCTGCTTCCCCACCATTCTTTGATCATTTTGTGACCTCTCTGCACTCATCCTCCGCCTTCCTCCGCCGCAGCGGTTTATTCACATGACGATTCACCCGGCACTCTATCAGCATTAATAATGCAATCTGACAGATATTGTATAAGGCTGAGCATGAAGTGTCACTCAGAAAACAAACAAGTGAGGAAATAGATGACGTGATAAGGCTTGAGAAGAGGATAGAGACAGAGGGAGGAGGATCAGAGGTTTAGCAGTTCACTTCACCCTAAGTTATTTTAGTGTTTGACAGATATAGAGCCCCTAATCCTCATGGATAAGATTTCATGTGTCACCATTATTTTTAAAAAAAAATTTTATTATTTTTTTTTTACCAGTGTGCAAAAAGCAGTTTTCTCATCATTTACAGATATTTTTGGGACAGTAATTTCCAGTAATAATTTATTCAGAATGTGAGACGTGACGATGGATTTAGTTTTGGGAATAAGACCTAGCTGTCACACCAAGAGAAGACAGTTGTCTTAGCAACACAGATGGTGCTTTTATTTAAAGGCGGCCCGTCGCCCCCAAAGCGATGTTTCCCTCATAAGAACCTATGCCATTTGAGTGTTTGAGTTCATGCATTGCTCTCCAGAAAATGGGCGCATTCATCCACAGCCAGTGTGTCATTATGTGGTCCGTCTTTTGCACAGTGCTTCAAGGCATACTTGTCATACAGTTTGGCGCTAAAAGGAAGTCTAGGGTTTCAGTCATTCCAAGTTCCTGAAATCCTTTTTTTTTTTTTTTTTTAATTCACATTCTTAAGTCATATTATCCTTTGCTTAGATATAAATAAATTCTCAGATATGATGATTTTACTTTTTTTGTTAGTAAATTTTTAGCCTCATTTTTGTGACAGCAATCATTCTAAGGGAGTAGGTGTCATTTTTTTTTCCACATGACTGATGTCTTATGTTGAAAAAAAAAAACAACCAAAAACTTCAAATGCATGTGATGCTGCCGCTTTTCTGAACCCCGCAACTGAGATGGGTTTTTTTCCAAGTCTATATTTATATATTGTTTGTTTTGTTCCATGCAAGTGAAGTTTTCTCAAGCTTGTGTAGTGTTATGCATAAAGCCATATGGCACGTGCGTTTCATTACTCTAGGAGGAGAAGAAGTGTTGAGGGCAGCAGACAGACTCCATAAGCCTCTTCTGCCACACAAAAGCAAGCACATACTGTCAAACTGTCAAAACTCGTACTTCAAGGATTGTGATCGGTCCGCCCGTGTGAGGTTCTCCATTGCTTTTATGTCTGCGGTGTTTGTGCGCAAGTGTTTGTGTGTGTCACTGACTTTGTGCTTGTGTCTGTTTGTGTGATGTTTGTGTATTTCACCAGCGCGTCCACCTTTGAGCGTGTATGCATGTTTGTGTACGTATATTCAATATGCCTGCTTCTTTTTTTTGACAAACCTTACACTCTGATCTGTTTTACTGAAGTCTGCAGCTCTTATACTGCACTTAGTAGACCTGATAAATGGAAATATGCCAGGGCAAGACGAAGAGAGAAAAAAAAAACACGAAAAAGTGCTACACCTCATGAAGCATGCTGAGGGCTTCATTGCCCAGGGAGGCCCTTGAGGGTTCCCTTGGGCTCCAACTAGCCTTAAAAAACTGCAACTGTGCCTTGCAATTACCGGTTGGACTAAGTGAGCTGTTGTTTGTGTAGTTTAGAATCGGCAGAATTAGCAGCAATTACTACCTGCTGCAGTCGTGTTTGTATTGCCTATTGGTAAGAGACACAAAAGAAAGTGTAAGAGAGAATTATCAGCCCTTTCATCAGGCTTATCTCATTGTGCTGCGGTTCTTTTTAATTCCGAATTATTTGGACATCAAGTGAACTCCTTAAAGCAAATGGCTGTCAGCAAATATTGAGACTGTTTTAATTGTACTTTGCTGTTAAACTACAACTGCTATGAAATTAAAGGGGATTGAAATGAGGGGGTGTGATGAAGTGTCTATTTACATACGGAGAGGGTCGGAGCCATTTTTAATGAAGACACCATAAGCCGCCAGCCAATTAAATAAAGCTGTTGAACATTAGGTTTCCTCTTCTTGGACATGCCATTTGTTTTTTTGTTTGTTTTTTTCCCTCTCTGTCTCCTTCTGCATGCCACTACTTTTTTTTTTTTTTTTTTAATATGTTCAAATTTGTAACATGCATTGTAGAGAATTGGAGATGTGTCGTACTCTCAGTAGCAAGAGTTTCATGGCTCTTTTAGGACTCCAGGGTTGTTGCAATTCAACCCTTAATTGTAGGGCCTTGCTAACTCTCTTTTGAATTTCTGGAACCGTGCCCTTCACCACAAGAGGTCCTTCAATACAAGAGGCTACTTTTATGTGCACATATTAAATCGAGGGAAATTAATTGAATCGAACACTTAGCAAGCTCCACTTTTGTCTTGAAACTATTCGTATTGAAAAAAATTCTGATTTTACGCACACTTGTATATTTCTCAGATCGATCAAACTAAAGAGGGGTTAAGAAAGAGCACTGGTTTTTCTTGAGTTATGAAAAGCTACTCATAAATATACAAAGCTGCATACAATGTAATGTGTTTGCACATCTGAACTTACTATCAGAATGAATGTTTCATGTTTCTGTGAAGTGGGTCATGTATTATATCTCTCTGCCCGTGTTTGGGAGGGATGAATGGAGGGCAAGATGATAACTGCAATCAAAGTTGTATAACCCTTTCAGGTCAACATTAAAGTCTCAGTTTCTGAGTCCATATTGCTCTGATTAAGAGTCATTTCACCAGAGGTTGGTTCACAATGATCTAGAATATTCATTAAATGTATTATAAATGTAAACCCATGAGATGTCTTTTTAATATAAATTTTTTGATAGTATTTATGGCCAGTATCTTTTCAGCAATAGACATTCACTGCATTTGCATTCAGTAATTAGCTCTCTGTACAGTGGAATTAATTGTGGTTAAAGAAGTTCCCCACTTCTGCCTGGGTTTCCCAATGTGTGCCCACACACAAGGGGGTCCGAGGACACTATACATATAGGCATGTACTATATGTTGTGCAAATGTGGGGTAAAGTGTACATTTCTACATGTACATTTGGACATTTCACAATATGTGGAAGAGAATGCGCCTCGTTCAAGAGCCCCCCTCAATCATCACATTCGCAATTTTTGTCGAATTCAGAACTTTCTCTTGGATACAAACGATTTACAAGTGATCCAGGCTTTTCATACTGTTATATATAGATAGTCTGCCTTCCTTCAAACAAGAAAAGAAAACACTTGTTTTGCTCAGGGAATTTCATTCCTTAATTTGAATGGATTTGGTGTTGAAACATATTACAAAAATCCACTAAAATAAAGCTTAAAGTAAAACTAATATTCTTTTCACAATATTAGCATTATGTTCACCCAGATTTGCTTATTTACTGAGAGGTTTAACAACTTTTCTATTTATCTGGCAGTGCTAAAAATTTAATGTTTTGTCCCCTGATTCCTTCTTAAACTTAATTGTCTAAAGTTCTTTTTAGTCTTGGGTAAAATTTTTGTCAAGGAAACTGGCCTACCAATGGAGCAGAGTGGGTAGTCTTACATTGCAATTTAGGGCTTCAATTATGCTAATAATCAAATCGAATGAACCAGTGAGATTCATCAAGGTGAAGCAGGCAATTTATGTGTATGTGGAATTGAGTGGGTTTGCTGAATCCAATGTAGAACTTCCGTATGAACATGTCTCAGGGGAAAAGATAGATGCAATGAATCCTGCTAACCCACAGTTTGTCTGGGTCCGTTGTAAACAGATATTGTACTTTAGTTGTTGTTCTTCTGTTGCATTTAGCTGCACAGGATATGTTTTGCTGCACCTTGTGGTCAGAATGTTTTTTTGTTATTGAAATGCACGCAGTTCCCTCTACCAAGTATCTTTAAGAAATATAACAAGAAGCATCGACCAGTAACTCACCAAACGTTGACAGTCACAATGTCTTTGACAAAGATTTAGGCATTTCTGAGGATTTCATTAGCTGTACAGAGACACAGAGACCTCATACCAACTTAGATAATTTGGTAGTGAGTTATTTCAGCCTCTGCTGGTGAAAGGATACATCCAATTTCAATTAGTAGGGGAATAATGACTGGACAGGTGCAGGAAGCGAAACTGCAGAAAGTCTTGAGATTATTAAGCACGTAATAGTGTTTTTCTCAAGGTGGAACATCCAAGGCCATTTTTCTCCAGATAATTTCTTGAGATTACTCTGATACACAAGACAGCAAAGAGCTAAGATTGATCTACAGTAAGCTCCACAATGACCGGGGTAAACCTCAGGGATCACCAATGATTTTCCAATTTACCTTAATGCCTGGCTTCAACTTCTAATGGCGTGTTCATTTGACTGATTGGTTCCCTGGCAGTTGTAATTACCAAATGTCTTCGGCCAGGGGCTTTGTATTTCACACAGGCGAAGGGACAGACTTTGTCTCAATTAGCTTTTGGTTTTATCTCCTCTTCCTTTCTCTACACCTCACACCTCACTGGCTGTGACAAGGATGTTTGTACCTGCTATACACAGCGGCACTATCAGTTCAATCCTTGGCATGACTTTGAAGATTAGTCACCGAACCGTGAAGAAGCTTCTGAAATGTTGGGGGGGGGTTCTTTGAAGTCTGCGATGCAAGTTCTTTTTTTAATATATTTTCTCTCACCTTGTCAATGAATTACACAAAGTTTCTGCTACCTTTTGAACATTTAGCCTGGCAATAAGAGGAGGGAGCAGTCACCGGCATAAACATAACATGATGGAGATTTGTATCATCAAAGTCTGCCGAGGGGTGTTTCAACCGTTGTACTCGGCGTACATATCCTACAGGTCCCTTCAAACAGACCTGTCAATGCTGTTATCAGTGGTTAGCAACTCTGTCTTGTTCTGTTTTCCCATTTTCACTTGTTTTGGTTTTTTGCCCAAAAAGTGATTTGAGACTCTCGCAATTGTGTAAAATGACTTAAATTTCAATTTTCACTTAAATTTCTCATCTGATATAGGGAACAATGAATGACTAGAATAAACTTCTCATCCATTTTGCATTTACTATGCAGGCAAAATGATTATGAATCAATGGAAACAGCAAAGCAGAAGAAACCTGCCCAGTGAAACACATAAAATAGAACAATGGCCAGATTTTCTCAGCCAACCCTGCATGTTAGGTTGAGTTTCCCTGGCTGCTTACCTCAACCTGACATTAATGAATTTCCGTGGACTTGATTGATGGCGTTGCTTGCGGTGAGAACGTATGGTAGGGGCAGCTGCACTTGTGCTCCAGAGCAGACGGAGCGCAAGACATTCCCTATCTGCGCGTCCAAGTCGCAGCGCCCTGCTACACCACCAGCAGAAATATGTACACAAACCCAGGCAGGGCGATAGGCAAGCACCCTCTCATTAAACGGTTTTGGCGCCAGGCAGTGCCACGGGCAAGGGCGACTGCTGCCGGACAAGGCCTCCACTGACATGCAGGTCATTTCAAGGCTACAGATGGCTGACCAGTCCCTCTGTGCATCACCACCAGAGAAGAAGCATTGCAAAACATATCTTTCCTATAACGTTTTGGAAGCTGACCATACAGCATTCATGTATAACACACAATTAAAAGTAAAGTGCATAAAACTGGGGGGAAAAAATGCTTATTTCGTGACCTTTTACAGATAATATTCCTGCTTTTCTGTGTAGTAATTCCGTAAACAAAACCTGTGAATTTTAAATTCATTTAAATTCCACTGAGCTGCTGCCAAGGCTTTGAAGCTAAAAAATTGCCTGTCATCCTTTTTACAATACAGGCTATTGAGCACAGTGTGGTCACAGGGGTACTCATAAATAAGAAATATCCTTCTGCAAACTGTTAATTGTTGGGAGCTGAGAAGAAGATTAAATGAAATATCCACTACCCTGACTAAACATACTGCTGTTTGGCTACATGGCAGTTTCAGATACTGAAGCCTGGGCTGCAGTTTGTGTTTTCATCACTGGCAAACACTTTTTAAAGCGTACATTAATGCCTCTAATGAAGGATGGGGACTTTGTTTTACCTCCCCTGCAGAGCAGATGTTAACAAATGCAAATTTGCCCCCATTAAAAATTTGTCCCAGCTGCAGCTGCAACTTGGCGCGCTAATGATGACACATCCAGATTTAATGGGGAGAGCAGAACGGTCAATGGCCAAATTCATTAGAGCCACCATATCACAGCATACCTTTACAATATTTTGGCACATTTAAACCTTTTGGTGTCACTTATGTCCTTTTATGTTTAGTAGTTTCTCCATATTAACCTAATGTACAGCGGTTTGCTGATTTCGATTTGTTACAATATAGAAACACAAGATAAAGTCTTTGATGAGCAGTGATTAGTAGTAGGAGTTTGTTTATTCAACCCTTTTTAATATTGTGGTTTAATGTGGCTACAGTCAACATTTATTTGTTTATGTCTGTGGCGTTGTCCATAGTGATGAACCTATAGAAAACCATCACGTAACTCTGCAAATCCCCTCCGCATTATGGAGCCTTCTAGCATCTTTCAGGTCACTGAGTTAGTTTTATGACCAGCAACTTTACTTTTTACCGGTTCACTCTCACCGCTTTCATCATTGTTGTTTGTGGTTGCAGCAGGCAGCTGTCTTCCAGCAAAAAACCCCCACTCTATGCTACCTGCCCAGAAGCAAACAGCAGACAAAAGCTAGCATTTAGCTGGTGAACACAATGGAGTAATTGGCATCTAAAAAGCCAGATATTTTCCCCTAGAAAAAAGATATTGTTTTAGTTACTTCAGTACTCATAGCAATACTCGTGATACCAATTGCTTTAAACAGCTGCATCTTAAATTCATATATAATATATAGTGGGGGGATTCTGTAGACAAACATATCGTATCAAAATTAAGGAGTAGTCAGGTCCACAGCCCCTAAAGTGCGTGTTAATGGCAGTATAGCTAATACCTTTATTTCAGCTTAAAATGGAGTGTTAAAGTAATGGCAACATACATCAAAGTTCAAAACATGCAGTGTGAGGGTGAATACATTAAGCATAGAAATGTGTAATTGGAGAGTTAGAAAAGTCTGAAAGTTAATTCAGTTTATTCCCAGGAGAGTGTAGTTAAGGACACTTTGCGCCAGTACCTTCTCATTTTTCAAGCCTTTATTTACTTGCCACCACGTCTCAGAGAAAATCATTTGTATTTCAAACATCTGCTGGGTGCATAAACCTAATGTATTGCCACAGTAACCAGCAGTATATAAGTAGTTAGGTCCAGTGCCACCTGACCCTCAGTGTGTTTCAAGTGTTGTTCTGTTGTTTGTACTAAAGTGAAGGATTTCAAGACATTTCCTCCACTGCACAAGTGTCTATGTAGGTTTTATCCTAAATAAACCATCCTGATTGTATTTGCTAATAAAGAAAAAGATGCAGTTTTTCTGCCTTCTTGTTTGAGTAGATGGGAATATCCCACTGTATAGTGGAGGGAAAGCTTTTAAAAATCCTGTGGAGCCATGTTCCGAAATGGAGTGGAAGATTTCAAGACAATCATGCAGAGTGGGTTTTATATCATAAAATACCCGGTGCTTTCCTTACCAATCAAATTGGATTAAGAGGAGACAGTGATTGATCTATTCTGGGCTCGACAGCTCACTGTGTTTGACCAAATAAGTTTCAATTCTGTGCAGCTCTACGCTACCTTAGAAAAGGAATGAAATCTTGTCATTGTAGTTGAAGTGTTCCCCTGTCCATCATAAAATGCGGACCCCCCCTCCAACTAGACAGTAACAAATTCCACTCATATATCATCCCATGTCTATGGCTATGCCCCAGCACACAGGAGTTTCTCTCACCGCATATTACCAATTTCCCCACTGCAGGTGAATGAGAGCCAACTGAGAATTGGCTCCATTTGCAACTTAGCTAATTGTATCATTGTTCCAGGCTCTTTAATAGTCAATGAATTTTCCTGAGAACAGAGTTCAGAAAGTATTAAAAAACGGCTGGAGCAGCAAAGCATATAGCCACAATTTGAATTAAAATTTAGGTTTGCTGCAGGTAAGTGGAAAAGGGCCCTGCAGAGAGAGGCTGTGGTATCACAGTTAGATAAGTTGGATGTACACATGGTTTAGTCTTTCTCCCAAGACCATAAATATAGATTATTTAGCAACTATATCTTTATGTATCAGCACCTTTAGCATACTAAATTTAAAAAAGAATTAAGTGTCATTAGATTTGTAAGTCAAGATGGATCAAAGAGACCCTTTCAGGTCCTCATTCACTCAGTGGGAGGCTCAGTTAACACTGTCTAGCATCAGTTAATGCAAGCTAAGGGATATGTGAGCGAATAGAGCTCAAGATTCCTATGAATGTGAAGACTTGAAAAACATGAATATTTTAGCTTTTGTAATATACGGCTTTACAAATATATTATAGGTTACGAGACTGAATAGTCATTATTAATTAGTGCTAGGAGGCTGGAGTGTTATTTTTTCCTGGGTATATATCGGGCTCTGACCTCCAAGTATTGAGTATTTCTAGTATTTCAATCTTTTGAGTATTGTTGTCTATGTTGTGTACTTCTTAGACCACATGAGTGCAGGGCACACAAATGTGATATGTCAGTATCGAGTGGAATTAAATCAATGTGTGTCCTTATCCCCCCATTATATTAAGCTGTAGGCTGCATAATGCTGATAAATTATGAAATAAAGAAGTGTCTTTACTTAATTTACTGTGACAAGTGTGTTGAAGCTACATATGTACTTAAAATAACCATTAGACGACAGAGCTATTTAAATGAAAATGCAAAATGGTTATTAACACTACGAGAGACTAAAAGTCTTGCAACTTCACTGAACTAAAGCACAAATCTCTCAGCAGGCAGCAGGAATCAGGAGTAATATCCACAGGCTCACAGGTTAAAAAGCACAGAGTTTGCATTGATGTTACCAAGCTTACAGTCTAAAGCCCTGCTTTTAGCTCTGATTTGGTCTTGTCTAATTCCTGAGAAAAATATGTAGTTCTCTGCAGTCTCTAGCTGCTAAATTCTCAAATATGTTAGTTGGCATGTCGCTAACATTGTCAGTATGTCATTTGGTGCTGGGCAGGTAGCGTGCAATGTGTTTATCTGAGCTTTTTTAATGAAAAACAGAAAAAGATTTTACTCAATTAGCCTAAAGAGGAAATTCATTTGTGAGAGGTGCATACAGGGGTGAAGACAGTACATAATGTAGCAATACAAATAAAAAAAAATACATTAAGTTAAAGACTAAAGATAATCAGCACAAGGAACAATTCCAGGTGGAGGCTATCTGTTGTCTCCTGACCCTTGAATTCCAATGGGGGCGGCTGCGTCGCACTCTGGCTGCTATGTGGCGTCCGGCCTGTTCGTGGCCATTCTGAATAACGCTTATGATTAGCCGGATGTGCCGCAGTGTCTTTCAGAAGCATCCCACAAGCAGCACTTCAGTGTGCTTCACCAAAAATACAGACCTAGACTATTTTTGAAGGAAGCTGCTTCAAGCTTCTCAGAGCAAATCAAATCGCCGGGCAGGAAGTCAGACACAGGCGTGGCATAGAACATCTGGTCAATCTTACAAAAATTTCAGGACAAATGACCAAATCAGCAAGTCAGTAAAAATCGGGCAGACAAGGCGCTCCACTTCTGGGATGCTCCCGTGGGGTATGAAGCCGTGCAGGGGACAGACCAAAACCGCATTAAAGATGCAATGTCACAGACCTGCACCCGGTGTAATCCAGGGCTAATGGTGTTGTATCACGTGTGTTTGCTCCCCCCACCTGCCAGCTTCTTCCTAACTACCCATTCTCCCTAAATGAAAAATGGATTCATACTGCAAACACACACACATATTGATATCAGATTCAGTATTAGAGTTCCATGGTTGAGGGTAGTAGACAAAAGCACACCACCCCTTAATGGCTTCTCACACCATTATAATTAAAAAGCGCTGACTTCAGGAGATTTAGCTGTCTTTTTCTAGGCAAGTATTGCTCAGAATAAATAATCCCCCTGACTTGTAATAGTCATAAATAGAAATGTTGTCTAAATATCCTCTTCACTGTAATTCATTTATGCTTTTAATAGTGCTTCAAGAAACCTTGGCTGGCAAAATTAGTTATTCCTTTTCGTTTTATAGACCGTCTTTGCCTTAGCTGTCTACTTATCTAGTTGAATTTCAGCCCACCACTGTGTGACTTGTCTCATAAAGCCAAAGGGCAGCGACTGATTGAAAATGTGGGGGTAATTTTATATTTATTTCTGTCTATCTTGAGGACTAAACTAATTTTTCAAGAGGCAGGTAGAAAAGTGGATTGCACAATGTGCCATATCATTGCCCTAAGGCCACCCTGCTGTTGTTATTAAATTAAACCCATACAACTGTTGGTTTACCTTCAAATCAGACAAAATGTTTTGACTGCAGTTTTTATCCTTGTTGAGCAGAATAGCTTCGGCCTCTGACCACGCTTCACAAAAGTGCACAAATTTATGGCTGGGTGCACCACAGAAATGTTCTGCAGTCTACAATACAAACCGGCATTGATTTACAAATAAAGGAATTTTTTTTTTCTTGGTTGTTGCCATTGGTTTCACAGGCAGAGACACACTTTAAGACAAGATATAAATGGAAGGAATCCATGAGGCAATTACTCCACCTCTGCAGGACATGGCAGCAATACCAGTGGAAAAAGGTGTATCAGGCTACCTTTCTCTGTTCTGTTCCAGTGAGCAGCTTCTCTAGCCTTTCCTCTGCCCGTCAAGCTGCCTTGGCAACAATCAGAGCAGAGTGGCTGAGCCATGGCGAAGAGAAATGTACAGTGGTGGAGTGGTAGGAAATTACAAAAGGAATCAATTCAATGACTTCCCTCCCTCCACGAAAAATGTCTATAAATCAGGCAGGTGGCCAGTCCCAAACAACAACCTTTTAAGAGCCTGTCTACAGAAGCACAATGCATTACAGAGCAAGGAAGAACTCAGTAATGTGGCTACTTCTGCTCTACAGTAAATTGCTTCTTTTTTAGTCTACCTCTATCCAAACAAAGAAGTGCTGTTAACCACATGACCTTGGTGCTTTTTCTGTCGACCTTATCCATATTTCTTTATTATTCATATGAGATTGGGATGCTTTTTTTTTTTTGTACCATATTAAAAGCAAGTCATAACAGGATTTTGTGTAATGCCAGCGACAAAGTGTTTCATTCCAAAAAGAGACATCCACCTTTAGAAAAATGCGACACCCACTTTGACATGACCAAGCTGGCATGAAAGTGAAAATGAAGCCTTATCTGTCTTTTGCTCTTTACTGACAAAAAAAAGAGAAGCTGTACTGCAGAACCTGTAATTATTTTTAAAGAGCAGGTTTTGAACACCAGGTCATCATTTTCCTCTAAAAGCAGTTTGCAGACTGCGTTTCTGGGATGAAGCTCCTCTTTGTGCTTTTTTTTGATAACAAATGTCAAGTCATCTGAAAAATTATTTTACCAATTACACTGCCAGTGCCTATCACTTCCAGTTTTTTTTGTTTTTTTTTCCTGTGTCTCTCGTCACGACGCTATCACCCCATTGGATGTGAGGCTTACAGGAGGTTGTAAATAAACTAAAAGGCAAGGTCAGCAGGAAAACCACTGATGGAATAAATTAGAGTGCTGCTCCAAAGAAAACAACAGGGAAGACCACATGAAATATAACAGTAAAGATCTGTAAACGGGCGGCATGACCGTTACCCACTCCTGATTTATCTGACAGGAGAGGCAATCCAACACTTCTTCGCTGATTTGTCATGTTCCCCGTGACCTGTCCACAGACATCGATATGGGAAGGGTGTCAGACTGTGGGCTTAAACTACCATTAGTTGGTCATTGTGGAGCTCACGTGAGTTAGCACGTGTTTGTGTGTGTGTGTGTGTGTGTGTGTGTGTGTGTGTGTGTTTGTGTGTGTTCTTGCGCCACATTCATTTTCAGTGACTGGTGCTGATAAATGTCAAGGTCACTTGAGAAATGACAGGGAGCAGTTTATTCACACACACACACACACACGTAGTAAAAACACACATCGATGCAGCACTGTAAACAATGAGTCGTGAATCATCATGCACCTGTAGTGGGTGTTGAATAATTACAGGGAAAGTGCATAGCATGAGACTTCAGGTGATGTAATGCTAAAACCATGTGCTGCCAAGTGAAATAATACATGTTTATCCATGAATGAGCAGCTGAATGTCTAGCATGATTGCAGTCTCAGGTGTAATGGTTGCCTGACAGAGAATCTCTGCCCGGTAAATCAAATGGCTGCTCTCGCATTTCTGGATGACTGGTCAGTTTCCTCCTTCATCTCCAGTAGGTAGAGAACAAGCGACCTTACGAAAAAATGTAGCCATCACTCAGTCGGTGAATTACATCCTTCCGCTGTATTTTAGACATAATCTCATGCCATGCTATAATTAGCTAAACAAACCCATTACAGTATAGCACTTCACAGTGAGACTGCATCACGTAATTGTGAAGATACTGAGGCCACAGAGTGTCAGCAGCCTCTTGCAATGGAAAATTAAATTGTATAAAGGAAGAAGAAAAAAAAAAAGACTTCCACTGAGAAAATGTGTATGTGCGTGTCTGTGCACACGATATTCCAACAAAATCAGTGTTACCTTGGTTACTAATCCTATTTACTGAGGATCGTATCCATTATTCAGGTTCTTCGTCTCAAAGCTGAATAGTTGTTATCACTGTGTGTCAGGGACAGAGACTCTGAGAAGGCAAATATTAAATATTGAGTGTTTTCTTCACAATACTTCACAGTATTTTATGTACCAGGTGCAATTTATTTTGGACTATAAACTAATGAAAACCTGGATTTCTAAAACTATAAAAATGAAAACAGGCTTTCATTTGAAAGAAAATCAATGGGGAAAGTAATGAGAAATATGTGGGATATCAACATGTTTATCTTTGTATCTATCTATCTACTTTACGATATCTGTAATTAAATATAGACCTGGAATTGTTCAGTAGTGCATCCTTTCCTTGGGTAGATATCTAATTCCCTAATCCTGTAGCCAATCATCTCTCATAAAAACTAACATCCAAATTAGTTAAAGGTCACTTAGAAATAATTGTAGGGGAGCCCTGTAAAAGCTGAGGCTAATGTGTGCTGATAATTTGACAGCACAAAAAAAGTCTGAATAAAACGGTAACAAGAATTACAGCTTACGCATTCTGTGATCAGTGAAATGGCACACAAACCATTAGGGATGCCACAATATGGGTATTGAGATAGAAAAGCTTTCCCACTGATAGCCACTGTGTTTGGTTTCTCACAAAGAAGAAAAAACTGCTTCGACATATTGTTTGCTGCTTCTAAAGCTACCACTCAGCCGTCCAGTGGTCGTATGTCAACCGTGCAAAAATGGGGCTTGCGTAAGCAGTTGACTGGCCAGTGACTTTGTACAAGAGTTAGACAAAGTACAAGAGTTAGACAAAGTACACCTTTACTGAAAGAAACTGTATTTACATCAAAATTGATTCATTTTAATCTTCTGTTTTACAGAGCCCCAAAGTGTTCAGTATTAGATAAATTATGAAATATATAATCTTATGAATAAGTAGAGTAATATACACAAAAGAACTTATAAATTTTGATGTAACATTCAGATATATTAAACTATTAATATGAAATGTTATTTCATCATTTATTTTCATATTAATAGAATTCATATTGATGTCATTAATACATTTCTTTGATCAGAATGCCATTTTGAAATGTCCAATTTTATTTCATAACATTATTTTTACCAGTGACAGTTTATTTGCATGTCATATTTAATTTCCTAATGTCAGTTTTCATGACATGTCACCACCATTACTTCTTAGGCAATCACCGACTTTATCAACCGCAAGCTGGCTAATTAACTAGCCCCTGTTGTCTAGAGAACCACAAAGAAAGTCTGTATGTTTTTCTCTAAGAAACATCCTCTAAAATCACAACATGGCGGAGGTAACTGAATTAAACCGTTGATGCAAGTTCACAAACAAGCTTAGCTAGTTGGCTTGCTAAGTAGTAGCAAGTGAAGCCTTGTATGATAATAAAAAAGGGTTAGTTTTCTAGTGCACTGTGTTTATATAAAGTCGTTCTAGCTAACAGAATTTAACATACTACTTGTGAGGCAGCACTTGTTACTTTCTTTACATGCTACCAGCAAGTTAGTTAGCTGGTTAGCCAGGGTACCTCCCTAGGTAACCAGCAGTTCAAGTTCAAGGTCAAAGTGCAGAGCCAGTGATAATGGCAGCAGTTAACTGGTTAATTTGAAGTTATCTTGTCAGACTTGTGATTTTAAAGATGTTCATCAAAGACACGGAACTCATCTGACCTAAAACTAGCTAGCTAGTTTGCTAGCCAACAGGAGCTAGCTAGTAAACTAGCGGGCAGTTGGTGAGCCTGCCGGGAGGCTAGGAGCATGTGCAATCAAAAGAGCATGATGAAATACCATTTCAAAATAATGACTTCTTAATAATTTTATTAAATTATTTGACAATTTTGTGTTTCATTCATGTATTGTACTATTTGCTTATTCCTTTCAAAATTGTATTAAATTGTAATACTATTGTATTCATTGGATTTTTAACACTTTTGGGTTCCATAGTGTTTTCTTTAGGAGCAGAATTAGCTGGAGTTGGCCTGTCCAAAACCGCTAAAGTCCTCTCCCCCCCTGTGTCTGTGTCCCAGGAGGGCAACTGGAGGAGAATGACTGGTAAAACCCAGACAAGCAACGTGACCAACAAGAATGACCCACGCTCCCTCAACTCCAGAGTCTTTATTGGCAACCTCAACACAGCCATTGTCAAGAAAACCGACATAGAGGTCATCTTCGCCAAATACGGCAAGATAGTTGGTTGCTCCGTACACAAGGGTTACGCCTTCGTACAGTACATGAACGAGAGGAACGCCCGAGCAGCTGTGGCGGGAGAAAATGCCCGTATCATCGCTGGGCAGCCTCTTGGTGAGTCTTCCTCTTTTTTTTTTTTTTTTGTGAGAAATATTTATTTATTACCTGCATTGCAGAATGCCTTTATGAACTCACGAAGAGCAAGTAAGATGCATCTCCACTGCAGTTAAAAAAAAAATGTCCCTAGAAATATAGAATGTTTCATTAAAAGTCTGGTCTTTAATAGAGGAATGAGTTTTCTCTTGGGAAAACAAAATGAATGCCCCGGGCATCTCTCGGTTTTTGGGTTTCGAACCACCTGGATCCTAAATGCTAAAGTGTCTGTGTTTGTTGTTACGCTGTTTTTGGAGAAAACCCCTGCCGAATGCGTTAACCGATCCACTAGTGAATGTAAGCACAGTTCGATCTTAACATTTTCGAGGCAGCAACTCGCAAAACGTATGTCAAAGTTCTTGTGACATGCCACTTAGCAGAAAGCAGAATATGTTGAGTGGAATGGGATGCAGCTACAATTTGCTGTGCAAGCATTGATTTTCTAGTATGCATGCACTTTTTAATGGGTTGTTGTAGTGGATGTTGACTGTGAAATGTTTTTTATTCATTTTTATGTTTTTATTTATTTATTTATTTGCTCATAGCTGGAAGGCAAAATGTTTGTGAGATTGGAAGATGGGATTCATACCTTTTGAAGACAACTTGTGGAAATTTTATAAAGTCTAGAGAGAAGTCCTGTTTATGCAGGTCTTTGTGTCAGACTACAAAGTCCAGGATTGGGGAGTGGTGATGATAGCTGTCCCCCCGAGGGAGCAAAGGTTCGGCGCCTACAGGTAGACACTGGGCTGAAGGTTGAGGTGTGGCGGACTTTAGAACCAGCTTGCTTCATTCACAGTTGAGCCAAGGTCTTGGTATGAATACTGTGACTTCTGTGGCATTTCAGCAGGACACATGTTTTTGGACAGAGCTCCTCCGGTTTGAGGATGATCTTTCTGACCGCTCATACACTCTGCCTCTCCATTACACAGTATCCTCAGGGTGGATTTTGGGGTTAGGATTGTTAGCAAAAGAGAAAAAAGTTTTATTCAAGATAATTAAAACAAGTGAGATAAAAAAAGGAAATACTAGTTCACGGGTGTTACCCCAAGTAAAAAATATACTCCCCAGATTTTTAACTCCTTTATTAATGAAAATTAACTGTAACTAACAAGATTTTTTTTTTGCAGAATAAAAACGAAATATTACAAAAAGGAATATTTAAAAAAGGAAAATCCAGCTGATCCAGCTTTGCTGCATCCACAGGACAAGTAGAATCTGAGGCTTTTTTCTAGACTGCATCTATCAACAAAATAATATCAGAGCTTTAGTCTGACTCGACTCTCCTAGCCACTTGTAAAAATCTCTCTGACAGCTGAAAGATCTGGGTGGTTGCTTCATTTGATTTCCTATTGTTTAGATGATGTTTGCTGTTTATTAAAAGCCG
Source organism: Istiophorus platypterus (assembly GCA_016859345.1). Classification (NCBI taxonomy): domain Eukaryota; kingdom Metazoa; phylum Chordata; class Actinopteri; order Istiophoriformes; family Istiophoridae; genus Istiophorus; species Istiophorus platypterus. The sequence goes on from CM029125.1 coordinate 16,209,286, forward strand.
TGTCTGTCTGTACCAGTGTTACTGCTGCACATTTAACATATTGGACATTCCCTCTGAAACTGATTTTAGGAGTTTTTGTATACTTATTTCACCGTTTCTCCATCAAAATGAAAAACAACAGCAAGTGATGATGATCTCTCTTTGCCTGATTAATGGTGGCTAATAGCTTTTTGGGCTTTAGGGCTTTCATTAGATTGATATTTGGCATTATGCATGTGGTAATCAGCAGATAAGCAGAAAAACATATCAGTTATTAAAACCCAGTCACAACCAGCTCCATTGCCGTAGCATTGAGCACTCTACCATATCCATAATAATAGTATTAGTGATTTATTTGTGACTTCTTTGTAAATCATTTGACTCCCTTCACATGTGATTGCTTGTTTCAGAAAGCAAACATAATCGAAAGTATTTTCATTACTCCGGTGCTCATTTCGCCCTCATTGTTATCACTCAAGCTACAAGTCATTTTGCAGGACTATGACTGGGAGATACATCCTTAATTGACAATTAAGGACACCCTCAATCTCATTGTCCCAAGCTGATGCTTTTAATATTAACATGGCTGAGAAATGAATCGGCCAGAAAATGATTTGGAGTTGAGGAATGACCTCTAAAAAGGATCTGTCTTTCTGTTTAAAAAAAAAAACACATTTCATTAAAGTGTTATTACCTGCAAGTTGATTGCACTTCAATTTCAGAGATCGCATCTGTAGATATGCTAATAGTGCTGCGTTACTGGTGGAACCCGATGCACGTTTCTCTGCGTTTCATCAATCATTGTCCCTGTTTACTCAGGTCATCCACTGCCCGCACGAAAAGAAGCAGAACATGTTGTGGAGGCAGAGGTACGTTTCAAAAATATTCTTTTCTGCTGGCAGTGGTCACTGGAAAAGAGGTCAGTGGAATAATCGCATCATACTGCGACTGCACAGATCCACTTCAGCCGCTCAGATGCGCTGCCGATGACTAATCTGTGCACTCAATGATATGCAAGGGTCAAAGGTCATAGCTTGCCGCCACTGCAGAAGATGACTGTCTGTGTGTGTGTGTGTGTGTGTGTGTGTGTATAAGTATATGTATGGGTGAAAAACAGCTGATGAGCAAATGAAAAACCTCTATAATAACACAGCTGGCAGCACCTTCCTCCCATCGCGGCTGAGTGAAAAATGGATGCTCCATTACCCTATCAAATATGAATAGAAGTTCATGGGCACACATCTAAGATTGTGAGCACAGCAATCATTACTAAATAGCAGTACATGTGATGCTATTCTGAATGGCGTAAGTAGCAGTATCACTACGCAATTCAGAGTCACAAGCGTGAAAAATCTTTTTTGAAAAGCACTTTGCATGAGCAGGATGTTGAATTTTGAGTCTCATAGAGCAGACATGAAGAAGCTTTCCTCTGCGTCTCTCTCTCTCTCTCTCTCTCTCTCTCTCTCTCTCTCTCTCCCTCTCTCCCTGGTGCTGAAACCTTTAATTCAAGGCTGTGTCCCATTAAAACACTACACATAGAAACCTGCAGAGAAAACTGGTATGGTAGCACTAATAGGAAATGGTACTAGATTTCTGAATACCAGCTAAACAGTTTAGGAAAGCTCCTGCCAATAGACAATGTAGAAATTGTTTATGTAGTTTTCCAAAATTGTTTTCCAGCTGTAAGTGGCATTTCCATGTCCTATGAGGGACGCAGTGTCGGCCAACACCAAAAATCAAAAATCAAGCATATTGAGTATGAATACTCTCATTGCTGTTGGTGTGTCTCTGTCCATGGTGCTGAATCTGTATAGTCTAGTGTTTTAGCAGGTAGTTCACAAGTACTTACTACTGTAGACAACTCGCACATTAATCATTAATCGAGCTATTTTTGGGACAATCCTGCCAATATAAAATTCAGAAACTTAAAAGTAAAACCAACATTTTCCTCATAAGATTCAATACTTCTGTTATTTTTTGGTTTTACTTTTCTGGTAGAAGTGTCAGCATCATTCAGATAGGTTTTGATATTTTGCAGCTGTGAAAAGCTCTGAACAGTCATGTGAAATCTCATCTGGGATGATATTGTCGATCATCACCAAAAATCAAGTCAAATTAAAAAAAAAATTTAAAAAAGTGGATTTAGTCTGCATATGACATCTGATTTTTTTTTAAATGTTGTTGCTTTTATGTCTCTCTCCATGGTGCTGAAACACAGAAACCCCTGCCCAATATTTCATAGTATTCAAATTTGTATAGTGTAGTATTATAGTAGTATTATGTAGTATTAGTATTATAACAGTTTTTATACAAGACATTAATGAACCTAAAGTATAGAATACATCCCTCCACCATTCAAAATTAACTTTACAGTTTTAAGCACACTGACTTTATTTTAATTCTATTACTTTGTTGTCTCTCTCCATTGTGCATGAACATTCATGGTGAGAGACTGACTAAATCATCAGAAATTAAAGCCGAGATGCAGACAGGAAATAAACCACTGAGGAAGACTCCCACAGATGTGATGTCATGAAAATGTTTGTAACTAGATTCAATACTTTAGTTCTGGTTTCTTTGAAATGTCTCACCACTACACTATCTAAAATACAATTTTAAAGGCACATAGGTGTTTTCGGTTATTTCGGCTGATTAGACCTCTGCTTCGGTGGCTGTTTTACAAATGAACTCACTGGACTCTATTTACTGATAATGATAATAAGAAAGGTGTACATTGAGAAATAAAAAAAAATAAAAATAAAAAAATGAAAGTTGAACTCGGGCAGCGGTACAGCGTTAAATCCCAAACCACTGATAAAGGAACAGCAGCAGGTAAGGCACAAGCTGTGGTAAATGTTATTCTCTTATTCTAACCGCCTGTGTTGGCAGAGACACCGCAGTGCCTTTTCAATTCAGACTCAGCCGTGACTAGTCCTGCTCAAACGTAGCACTGTGCCACTGCTTTGGAGTCCACCCGACAGAGCACAGTCTGCACATGCAATCATAATCCCAAGAAGACGTCTAATTAGCCAGAATAGTTCAAATCAACTGTATGATGAGTATATTTATTGTGCATACTTCATATCTTGGACCAGCACCAGTCTCTCTCAAATTTGTGCCTCCAAACTAGTTTTAATTTCACTACAATCACACTGATGTCACGTACAGTCAAAGAATTAAGTGTTACAGCCATCTGAGGCCAGCTGGTCTGTTTTGTGCATAAGTCACGTTAAGTGCAGATATCTCCAAGTCTCACTTGTGTTGCGGTGCGTTCCCCTTCCCTCCAGCTAACAGCTGACTTGGGGAATTCCTGGTGACACGGCGACATGATGGTTGCTGACATTCCACGCACCTCAAATGCATCTAAGCCGTTTCCTTCATCACCCACGGAGCTCTAGCCGCTCTTCAGTGGACTCAGTGGGCTGCCATGGAGACAAAATGTGACAGATTTTTTTTTTCCTTTTTTTCCTTTTTGGCCTGAACTGTCCCAACATGCCCCAGGCCTCCAGATCGTGTTGGTTCCGAGTCTCAAAATCTATCCAGTGCCCTGACAGTGTATACCAAACATGTTTTTGAAAGTTTTTCACAGTTTTTAGGAAGAGTCACGATTCCTGTGATGTTTTCAAATCAAATACTTTGCAATGCATATCACTCTTGCCCTTTACATGGTGAGATGAGTCTCTATCTGTTCTTGTTTTTCTCATCTGTAGAGGTGGTTGTTTCAAGTATGTCCTGATGTGCAACCTTGTGCTTCTGTGTGTCTTTCTGGAGGCAGCAGTCAGAGTGTGATTGGCAGGTGGCGATTGAAGCCCTGATGGGGAAAAAAGGACAACGGGGAAAAAAAATTATAACCCACGTTTTTCTATGAGAGACCACGTAGGAAGATACAAGCCTATGTTCAACCTGGGAGCAGAGACGAGAGAAGGAAAATGGCAGAGAGAGGGTGAAACTAACAGTTTCTCTGGAGAGTCCGTCTGGTAGCAACACACCTTATAATCTTCCTTCTGTTGACTCCTGTTTTGAGTGGCCCGACCCTTTCCAGACAAGATCTGCGTTCCCTTCCACCTGGAAGTTTCATGGTGAAGGTCCATCCCAATGCAATATTAATGACCACACCGAAGGATAATGTGTGATGGATCACCAATCATACTGCCTCCAAATGGCATTGGCAAGAGTTAGGCACATAAATAATAAAGTGATTTAGATGCAAAATCCATCCTAAGCGGATTACAAAGGCAGTGGCACTGCAATCAATCGTCATTTTGGGCCAACATGATGCATAGCAAGCAGCACAGGACGCAGCAACCAAGCTATACTGGGAAGACAGAGCAGACCGAGCAGGGACAGGTACACGTGGGATGTGTAAGAAATGTGGCTACAAATACAACTAATGGAGGTATATGTTATATTTCTGGATCTACTCTGAGGTCTACTTCTTTTTTTTTTCATGTAGATAACTGGCCACGTACAATTGATTCAGTGCTATTTGGAGAATTTAAAGCATACTTACAGTGGACCTTGATGGCATAAATGCTTCTCCTAAGTGCCTCGCTATTACGGGCTGTCCCTCACAAAAGCTAACAATCATGAAATGGTGAAAGCTTCTCTCGTCAATCCGAAAAGGTAGATTTAGATCCGCCGGCAGCCGATTTAGAGCACTGTCGATAAACGACAGGCGCCATCTCCTGCCGGCCTTGCTACTGCTTGTCAGCCATGCTAGAGAGGTCTTACTGCACAGTCAGTGAAACCGTCCACTGCATTTCTTAGCCGATGTGTCTTGATAACTTTGGTGATCCCCTGACATCAGCCTCAGTGGTACATTGTGCTTAGCGCTGGTTATAAAATGCACATTACACTTTCAAATCATAAGCATGTTTAGCCTTGTTGTTGCAAGCATGTTAGCAAGTTGACCAGAAATTCATTGGACCCATCTTGCACAGCATGATATAAAATGAACATGAAAGAGTGTGTTATTCTTCACTGCAAAATCAAATAAGCTTTTCTCTAGACACTCTCTAGACTTTTTGCATCATTTTCCTACTAAAATATCGTGAGCTGAATGTAAAAAATGTCCAAACGCATTCTGGTAAAAGAAGGAAATACGTCAATCAAATAGGCAACAATGAGGCTGTGGAGCAAAATGCAACAAGTAAACTGCGACACCCCTTCACAGAGTACAGGTAACGCTTTGAATGCACTGAATGTCACAGGCTTAACATTATACATGAAAACCCGAGGGGGATTTTTTTTCTTTTATGTCTCTCCAAACCAATCCTCTTGCATCTTCTCCACCTGGCTGCTGTAATTCTCTCTATCATTCACCATTAGCATTCACCAGCTCGCTCTCGCTTAAAAAATTTGCATAGATAATTCCAACTATGTCTACAATAACTGCACAGCTCAGTAACTTTATTTTTCAGAGCCAGGTTCAGAGGCATGAACAGTCATGAGTGAGAGGCCTTATGGGTATTGCAGTATGCGACTGGCCTGAGCATCGCCAAAAGCTAAGCCCATAAGGCCCCCTCTGTGTCTTTCATGTCCCTGTGTATGCTTCTGAGGCTGAGAGAGTGTGCAGCGTGCCTGAGCATGTGTGTGTGGGTGTGTGTGAGTGTATGGGGAAAATTCAGATTTCAAAGTGAGCGAAGACACCTCACACGAATTGTAATATCAACATATAATCTATTTCTCTCGCTTTCTTTCTCTTTCTTGGCTTAGTCGCTCTCATTCTCCCTTTCCATATCTCTTCTTGCCCTTGTGCGTGATTAGAATGCACCCTCCGCCATCCGTCTCCTCCCTCATTAATCACGCTCTGAGAGACCGGCCTGGACATTGAATGCACAGTTGGCCTGACCCAGCGCCTGACAAAAGCATCAGTAACACCACATACAGTGCAGCTCGCAGTCACGCAGTCACACAATAACAACAAGAACACCGCCGAGCCGCAGATTTATCCGAGCTGCGATTTAGTCAGAATGTATGAACATGTTTCTTTTGTGGAAACAATACAGAAGAAATTTAAAGATGATCATTGTGTTTTTAATAGGCTTTAATAAAGCCACCAGGAAACCAGGAAAGCACATTTCCCCCGGCTGCCAGGATCTCTTTCCGTCTCTCTGTCTGTCCCTTTCTCTATCCCTCCCTCTCTCTCTCTTTCATACATACTGACAAATGCTTCAATGGGGCATGAGCCACAGTGTGGACAAAGTGAGATGGATTACTGTGTGGATTTTGGCAGGGGAAACTGCAGCTAATTCTCTGATTAGAAACCTAGGTTCAGAAGGCAGAGAAACACTGAGCTGTGAATCAGAGTCAGAGCGTGGGGCTCAGTGGGCTCCTGAAAGCTGTGGGTATGGGTGTGGGTGTATGGGTGTTTGTGTGTGTGGGAATATGTGCGTAAGGTTGTATGGGTGTGTGTGTGAGTGTATGGGGAAAATTCAGATTTCAAAGTGAGCGAAGACACCTCACACGAATTGTAATATCAACATATAATCTATTTCTCTCGCTTTCTTTCTCTTTCTTGGCTTAGTCGCTCTCATTCTCCCTTTCCATATCTCTTCTTGCCCTTGTGCGTGATTAGAATGCACCCTCCGCCATCCGTCTCCTCCTCATTAATCACGCTCTGAGAGACCGGCCTGGACATTGAATGCACAGTTGGCCTGACCCAGCGCCTGACAAAAGCATCAGTAACACCACATACAGTGCAGCTCGCAGTCACGCAGTCACACAATAACAACAAGAACACCGCCGAGCCGCAGATTTATCCGAGCTGCGATTTAGTCAGAATGTATGAACATGTTTCTTTTGTGGAAACAATACAGAAGAAATTTAAAGATGATCATTGTGTTTTTAATAGGCTTTAATAAAGCCACCAGGAAACCAGGAAAGCACATTTCCCCCGGCTGCCAGGATCTCTTTCCGTCTCTCTGTCTGTCCCTTTCTCTATCCCTCCCTCTCTCTCTCTTTCATACATACTGACAAATGCTTCAATGGGGCATGAGCCACAGTGTGGACAAAGTGAGATGGATTACTGTGTGGATTTTGGCAGGGCAAACTGCAGCTAATTCTCTGATTAGAAACCTAGGTTCAGAAGGCAGAGAAACACTGAGCTGTGAATCAGAGTCAGAGCGTGGGGCTCAGTGGGCTCCTGAAAGCTGTGGGTATGGGTGTGGGTGTATGGGTGTTTGTGTGTGTGGGAATATGTGCGTAAGGTTGTATGGGTGTGTGCGCGGGTGGATGCATATGCTCATATGCAGATGTCAGAAAACAAGTGTGTTAATGTTTGTGCATGTTTTATGTGCAGGTATATGGGTTTCAGGTATATACTACTGTACAGTTACGGATATATATATATATATATATATATCGAGTATGGTATAGTGTAGTTTAAGTATCTGAGTTGAGTGTCATCTTTAGTATGCGCAAAACCAACGGTCTCTCACGATCAAGTTTAATTTCCCTTCACTTCTGCCACAGAGCGACAGGACAGTAAATATAGTGTATAATACAAAAATAACACTCATGCATGATTCAGGACGATGCGCTGGTCATACAGCAGGTTGCATTTTCTTAATCCTCGAGCAGCAGCTGATGTGTCAAAGTACCCTGGAGCAAAAAAAGTAATATCCACTCAATAACAAGCAGATATTCCAGTATATATCCAATAGAATCCATAATCCACAGATGTGAATGAAATTATAGAGACCTTGCTATCGCTTCAAAATTGATTGACAGATGTGTTTAAAATTAAGATTACATGAGACGACCTTAGGTTTATATAAATAAGTTGAATTTAATTTTTTTTTTTTTTTTTTTTTAATGAATAGTGTTTAAATTTCAATTCTTTTTTTTTATATAGCACCATATCATAACAGACATTATCTCAGGGCAAATTTCATTGAGAGTAAGTCTAGACCCTGTACAGTTATGAATACAGAGATTCAACATTTCCCCCCTGAGCAAGCACTTGGCGATGGCGGCAACGAAAAACTCCCTTTTAACAGGGAGAAACGTTGAACAGATTCTGGCTCATGGTGGGCGGCCATGTGCCTCGACTGGCTGGGTTGAGAGTGAAAGAGAGAGGGAGAGAGAGCGAGAGACGGAGGAGGGAGGAGAGAGAGTTTAGCACAATACAGGTACCATGTAATGCAGGAACAATTAATGGGACTAACAGTGAGACTAATAGTTATATTAATAAGGCTAATAATACTACTAATAAGACTAAATGAAATGGTAACATTAATAATCATAATAGTTAAAGCAGTGAGTGTTTAGCAGGCTCATGGGGCAGTAGGTGATCTGCAACCATGGATCCAGACTCGAGAGCATCAGAGGCAAAAAACCTGCAGAAAGCAACAAGAGGAGAGAGACGAGGAAGCACAACTCTACGGGAGAGAGAGGAAGGACGGTTAGTAAGGAGCATTTTTGAGGTATTAATGCGCGTTGGAGGAGAGTGAAAGAGAAAGGACCTTGGTGCATCATGGGAAGTCCCCTGGAAGTGTAGGCCAATGGTAGCAAAACTAGGAGATGGTTCAAGCTGAGCTTGAGCCAGCCCTAACACTAAGCTTTATCAAAAAGGAAGGTTTTAAGCTGACCCTTGAACGTGGAGAGGGTGTCTGCCTCCTGGACCCAAACTAGAAGATGGTTCCACAGCAGAGGAGCCTGATAATTGAAAGCTCTGCCTCCCATTTGGAGACTCTAGGAACCACAAGTAGTAACTATATGGGAAAGATGTATGGATAGGGTCTTCAAGAGTAATTATGACTTATGAGTTTACTCAGATCACTTGGTAAATCATGAAGCAACACAATGGTTTGAATTTGATTTGTTTATATAAATAAAACAATGTCCCTTTAAAAGTTCTTTCACAGCATGTCTCTTAGCATAAATTAAAAAAAGAGCAACAAAAACAGAAAATCCAGCATAATCTCACACAGATGAAAGGCTGCTAATTAGAAACACAATCAAAGTCCGCTTGATACAAACAAGGCTGTTACTGTTTTTGAAAGCAGAGCTGCTGTCTTGCATCACAATGCAATACAGAGACTGATGCTTGATGGGTTATTTCTGTATTTTTTTTAACCTTATCTTGGTGGAGTATTTTTCTACATGTCAGGTTTCAAAAAGATAAGGGAAAAAAAGGGCAACTGATGACTTTTTTTTAGGCAGTAAAGTGATTAATGCCTTTCAAAAGTAACACTCCCCAACCCAGGTTATGACAGGAGGTTAAGTATAACATTGATGCTGACACGAGTCCGTGGCAGAATCCATCTTCATTCCCGTCTTCATATCTTCCAGCCGACCAACCAGCCGCCTCAGACTCTGAGGCCACATCTTTGCTTTAGCTGACTGGGGATCCTTGAAGCATCTGTCCTTTTCTTTCAGCCGATAGCAGTTAGTAAATAAACCGATGGGAGCAAACTCTGAGGTGAACAGTGAGAAACAGGATTAGCTTGAAGCCCGACAGGCGTCCCGGCTGTGATGTGTTCGTTAATATTACTTCCATGTACAGAGACAGTCAGAGGGGGAGACACAGGCAGCGAGGGGAAGTGGCTCTGCACCGCTGGAGGAGAACAGACAATTGTTCTCTGAGCATAATCAAAGACGCCTGTTTACTACTGAGAGTTTGGGTTCCCGTTGCTGATGGGGACAGGATGGGTTGGCATGAGAGCTGGACTGTCATATAACGCAAAAAAAAAAAAGTTATTAGATATGCATGTTGGCACGCTGCCTGTTATGATTAGACCATATATTTGGAATTTAAAGAGGCTTGTCTTCACTCTGACTTTATCTATAAGAGTCTCAGCAATGTGTATCAAGAGTAATAAGCCTTTTGTGTGGGATTAGTGTTCTTACAGATGCTCTACTTGTGCGTGCTGAGAGATAACACTTGAATGAGAACCCTGTGTGTTTGTGCACAGTGCGCAGGTGCACAGTCTTGCGATGACAGAGACCACTGCAGTGCGACCTTTACACGGTGCTTCGGCTAAACAGACAGACCTCCATAACAGACTTGACACAGCCCCCTGGAATGGAAAATCTGCCCTTTTAATGCTCCATAATAATTGATCCAGTCAGTCATGTCTGTCTCTTAATTCGTGCCGTAATTGTCGCTGTGCACCTCGGGCTGAGCGACAAAAGAGAAATCCGGATGATAAAAGGTGACGTATTGTGTGAGTAATGGTTTGTGACTTGTGATTGCACACGCAGTGATAATTACTGCGACCCTGGGGGGGGGGGTCTGTTCCTTGGACCCGTGCTCACAGGGCTCCGTAGCGTAACCCCTCTGACTCCCCCTGCTTAGTGCACAAATTAAGAATCACTGTGACAGACTCATGGGAGATTTGCCCTCTGAATGAAGATGGACAGTATAAACAGCATTAAAACAGCCTGTAATCTAGCCTGGGGCAGTGCCTTGTTCTCTCATGTGTTTACTTTTCCTCTCAAATTTCCTTATTTGACTCTGCGTATATTCCCCTTCCATCTCCCATGCTCTCTCACGCTAGTTTGCCTCCACCCTTCCTCATTCCTTCACTCTCTTACTCACGGGGCTTCCTCACCAATTACGCTGCAAAAAGCCGTGGGTTTGTGAATCATCGCGTCCGGTCGTTAGTGCAGAAATCTTACTCACAGCTGGAGGCCGGCGCCCAGCCCCGGGCCCCGCTGTCCGGTAAAGGTCAAGGCAAGCACAATGGCGGTTAACTACCTCGAGTTTACCACAGTCAACACTCCGCATTAGCTGCGGCCGGGAGTAACCTCGTCGACACCATCCAGACACAGTTTACAGCCAGGCCATGAGCACCTCAAGGTAGATGGAGCGCTGTTTAGGGCAGTGGCGCATGACAAAAGTGTCCACTTGGCCTTCGTGGACCTCAAGCCTGTGCTATTTCGGGAAGTGAAGCAGCAGCCAGAGGGATTATTCTGCAACTGAGAGGGCAAAGCATCTGCTGCATTATCCTAATATTTTTCTAGACCCTTTTTTGTTCAATCTCAATTATCTCAAAGCTTAAAAGTCTTTTCTCAAACTCAGCTTCTTCTCCTTTATCTTTTTCTTCCTCCTTTGTGACTGTTATAGATTTAATTAGGGAAACCAGTAAGCGATAATGACCTCTACCTGAATTTACCTCTTTATAAAAAGTGTCCCGAATATTTTGCATATTCAGTGTAGATTTGAATAAGACGCCCGACTGCCTGCTCACTCGGTGAAATTCGCTTCAGATAAGAGTTCAGTCGGCGGAGCTGAAGTGATACTCAATGAAAAAAGAGCACGTGTACTGAGCTGCCAGGATGACCAAATGTCTGTTACTTCTTTTGAGGGGGAGAGGAGGCGTAACGCACAGATGCCTGCTCTGTGTCTCCAAGGGGAAAATTGACAAACTTGAGCTCCACACACGAGGGGGGGGGGGGGGGGGGGTTGTCTTCGATAGATGGCAGCTGGTTTGAGATGCATTCATGACCTTGACAACTCCTTACGGCATGTGCACACACCCTTATTAGCCTGTAGCCTTGGTGGAGAGGAAACAAACTAATGATTGCACAAAAGCAGGAACAGTTGCTGGTAAATTTTCGAAGAGATTTTGCACCAAATACACGCACAAGGTGACTAGAATGTTGGAAAAAGAATTAAAGTACAAATTGTCTACTGGTGTAATCCTAGAAAAGGTCTTAAGGGTCTTAGTTTTCAGGGTATAAGATAATATAATAACATACATGAGTTGCCTTTTGCAGCTGATGAGTTCAGGAACTTAGAGTGCTTGAGTTGGAAAGTGTGTCAGTTTTTTGGTTTTTTTTTTTGTTTTTTTTACCTGTGTGACCGAATTATTAATGAGCTGTGTCTCTATTTATGCAGCTCCTCTAACAGGGGAAGATGGGCCACCTTCATTACTTTGAGTTGTGGGAGCCGTCCTGTCAAGTGAAATTTGAACCCCGGCCAAGACGAGCTCTTGTTATAACAGAAGGGGAAATTCATCAAGTGCTAATTTGGTTTGAAATGACGGGTCAAGACGGTGTCAGCCTTGTCTCCTCGCATGTGGAAGCAAGCTGGGATCAGGGAGGCCAGAGCAGTTTTGCTTTTGCTCTGTGGTCACTGAGCGCCACACTGTGGTAAACAGCGGTTATTACCACTTGTGTCTTATATCACCAAATTTGCATTAAGATCCAGTCATGTTGCATACATTTATCTGTGCTGTAGCATGCTGCCAGTGTTTCAGGCTTTCTTCATAAAACACCGTTTTACTGAGTGAATTCATTTCAGTTTCTTAAATTTCTCGTTTTGTCAGCTGTTGAGAGGAACAATGAAGCTCAGTAGCAACCATATGAATATGCTCCTGTGTCACTCCCTAAAAACTGTAGGCAAGACCGGGGCTAGGTGCTACTGGATTTGACACAAATCATTTTGGGAGGATTGCAAACCTGCAAACTAGTGTGGAAATAAGGTTTTCTCTACTTACATTCATACGTTATGATCAATTAAAAATACTTCAACAACTTTATTTGTTTTGCTGTTGGACCTCTGTTCCTGTATTAACTATATTTCTGTGATGGCACAGAAATATAGTCAGATTTCAGCTGGCATCGACTAAAGTAAATCCACATAATGTTTTAGGATTATTACTATTACATTACTTTATTACATATCGTAGAGTATCGATAATTGCATCACTTTTACAGCAGAATATATGTATTACTTTTAATGTTGGCAAATATATTGCCATTTGCATTATGTGTGTGTTGGTAATATAACTTCGGTCTCTGTGAGGACCAGTTTTTGTTACCATGACAATGAGGATGTTTTTGCAGCATTTTTTTAAAGAGCAGGTTTGAGAGTTAAGATTAGTGTTAGGTTTAAGGTTTTAAAATTAGGCATGTTAAAGTGACACCAAAAAGAAAAAAGGAAAAAAAACCCCACATTCTTCCTTTTACAACAGAAATACTGAATTCATAAGAAATAAAATGCCCCATTAATAATTCACTGCACTCAGGGGTTTCGCTGCCACAGCCTCACTTGGTCTTGTACGGTCCATAGCTTATGCTGGTTAATGTTTGTGAAAATGTTTAATATCCTGTAATTTTCACTGTGGCCACGATGCCTGCTGTTAAGCAACAGTTACACAGTCTTCACGGTGGAGGCCTAAGGCATGTCATGCGTCAATGTGAGTCATCAGACAGGAAGTGTGAATGTTTTTTTCACCTGCCAACCCCAACCATGAATGATTTTTTTCATTATTTCTTAGACAAAAAGTATGTGCTGTGTTTCTGCAGAGCTATTTTTTACTTTGCAAATATTGGCTTCAGGAGACAAGAGGAGATGCCCATGAGGGTCAGCTGTAGGAAGGATCAGAGACACAAGGAGATTATTCCCCTAGACAGTTTATCATGTAGACTTTTGGTTTAATGTTCCTGTATTATACAGTATTGAAATTCTTGTTTTTTGTAAGCGTGTATAATTCTACGTTCATATGAATGAAATATGAATCAACTCTAAGCTACCTGTTGTGAGGATTTTATTTGCAAAAGTGGAAGAAATTTGATCTGTGTATTATAAATATGTTCAGCCAAGAGGTTTGAGAAATGGTTCCTGTATTTAAAGTTTCTTTTTTTGTTGATTGTTTTGTTTTTGATTTGCTCTGTTTTGTGAAAACAGATAATTGATTTTCAATGTTAAGTGTAGAAACATTATAATAAGTAAATACAGAAGTTGAATTTAAGTCCAGTAGTGCTACTATTTGATTCCCTGAACTGTCCCTTACAATTACAGGTGTAGAGCATTGCTTATATGATACATGCCCATTTTTAAAACTACCAGTAAGAACATTACTTTATCTTGTTAAGGTTTTTACATAAAAGTAAAGCGGATAATCTGCCATTTATCATCCTTGGTGCATTAATCACTCTATTCTATAAGGGCAAAAAAAAAGAAATACAACCTTGTTAATCTCAGATGCAGTAGGTAGAATCAGAAATGAAGGGAAATCTATCAGCCCTGTTTCCCTCCTTTTTCTTACCCCCTTTGGTTAAGATAATTCAGTGGGCAATGGCTCAGTCGTTGTGGCTCCATTACACCCAGGAGATATTATTGTCCACGTATTGGGTTTCTCTAACCCCTGTTGGCTTCTGTGGGTTCGTATCAACTGGGCGAAACGGCCGCGTCACCGATAGCTTCTGAGCTGAATTAGATTTGGCAGCCTTTAATGCCTGTATGAATAGCAATTGCGACTAGTTAAACATTTGAATACTCCTTGATGTGTTTCTCTGCACTCTGCTGACCCTGACAGATGGATAGAGAGAGAGGGGGGGGCAGAAAGAGATAAAAAAAAAAAAAAAACAGGCAAGTGAGAGAATGAAGGGAACCAGGAGGGAAAATAAGCAGAAGGAAGAAAGCAGCAATGCAGACTGGAGTCTAAATAAAAACCAAATGTGGTCTTCCTTGAGAGGATATGGGCTGGATGAACATAAATCAAATGTAGTGTATGAATAGATTTCATCTGTATGACTAAATGAGAGCTCATTAGTGGATGGGTTAGAATAGTTAATCCCTCCTCTAAAATTACAGTGTGTTCTCCTATTTGTGCATTTGTTAAGGATTCGTGGAGTTCAAAGGCACTGCCAAGCATTTCTTTACTCCACAGGATCAAGTTTTACTTCAGCTACCAGTAATTGAAGATTTTTTTTTTTTTTAACCAAATAGTAGATTCCCACTGCCTTGACAAAACCAGCTGGCATTAAATTCATGTTATTGTCAAAACAGACATTTGGAACAAACTAGATTTGCTTGAACGATTTTTTTTTTTTTTTTTTGAGATACTGATCAGTTAAAGAAGACTTGTGAATCAATTCTTGGCAACGTTGCTCTCACAGCAAAAAATCCTTGGGTTTTGGCCGCCGGTCCTGATAATTTAGTTTGTATGTTTTACCCTGTAGTTATTTAATAAACTGGCAATTGCGCAATGTTCTCTTCTGCAGTTCAAAGACATGTCCAAGTTAAGTATAGGTTTGAAAGTGTTCTTCTTATTCAGTCCGTGTTTTGACTCTGTAATAAGCTGGCAGCCAGGTTATGGCCAAACCTTTGCCCAAAACAATGCTGGGATATTCTCCAACTTCCAAAAAGGAGATGATGCATGATCAGTTTGTTCCAAGAAAAAAAAGGAAAAAAACATGCAATTTCAAAATAAGGTTAAAAAGGCCTCAAAACAGAATTAATTTTGTTCTGTTCCTGCAACTGAAGACAGAACTGTCCTTTTGTGCAAACACAAGGTTATCAAGTGAAAAAATTTGGTCCAAGGCATGCTGGGATAGTCTCCAGTCTCCAGCCCATCCATTGTATATAAAGAGCCCCAAATGACCCTGAATAAGCACTAAGAGAAAGTAAACAAATTAATGAACAAATTAACTTTTCAAGTTCAAATAAATAAGTAAAAATTTCAAAATAAGGCTGAACCCACCCTAAAATAGAAATGATAATTAATGTCACTTAACCACTTGATTTGTCTTAGCAAACAAATTCTATGTTTGTGTTGGTCTCTAACTCTAGTTTTAAGACAGATTTGAAAAACTGTGAACCTATTCTTTAAGCTAAAAAATAAAGCAAAACCCAAGGTAACAGATTTCTGAAGTTTGCCCATTGAAACTGATTATTTAAAGATAAAACCCATTCAGGGCTCAATCTATTGAACGAGGAAATGCACCCATGTATGTGTAATCACCATGTTCGCCCTAATTTTTTTATAAAGAAAAACATCAACCGAGCCCGCGATATGGAAACAAGATGAGGGAATTCTATTTTCAGTGTTGAGATGTTCCCCTTTTAAATCTCTGTTGGCTGCAGCCATCGCTGTCGTGCTGCTTGCTCTCCACTAGAGTGCGCCATTGCCCTTCCCAGGTTTTAGTTTGCACTCAACACTGGAAGCAGAGAGACATTGAGACCTTTCCTGCAGTTTTCACACAGGGAGTAGACGCTTGTTTACTATCAGCAATATGTGTTGGATAGGCTGCCTGTTTTCTCCTGTTGTTTTTCTTCGAGCACAGTGCTCATTTGAGTATCTCAGGCAAATATAGTGCGTAAACTTGAAGAAGGAAAATGAGAAAATCATGAAATGTGTAAAAAGGGGGGAAAAAAAGCATTGTTAATGGGGCAAAAATATGTGAATAGAATGCATATTTTCTAAAGACCACTATGGAGTAATAGCATGTGCAGGTTTTTTGTTTTCGTGACACATCTGGCTTGATGCTCCTATGTTGAACTGGACTGAATCCAAACAAGTGAGTCATTCTGGCTTTGTAAGTATGGCATTAGCAAACAGAGACGATTCACGGTCTCAGACTGCAAAGCAGTTGCAGCAGTTGACATACTAGATACATTTGCGATTACTCAGTGCCAAAAGCAGCGCCTGTCTAATGAGCTAAGAGCGGCTGTAAGTCAGAGGCCAATGAGATGTGATGGCTTGAGCAGATTTATATCCATCATGCAGAAAATCTTCCCCCTGGGCATCCGCCGCATCTCTCTCCATCTACAGCCATAAATGAGGTTCATTTGTTAACAGGGAGTGTGTTTCAAATGCCGGCAGAGATTGTCAGAGGATGCCGAGCACTTAAGATCGGGCTGATGCGTGTTGTACATCTTCTCGGTAGCTGTTTGGATCTTTAAAACGGCAATAACATGCTCAATGTTATGAAGACTTTATGAGGTTCCTAGACACCCGGGGTGCATTTTCTTTTTTTCAAAATAGTCACATCAGCTCCATTATTTCACATCAGTCCCCCTCGCACTAATGAAAATCCAGTACCCTGATTTGTAGGTGAGATTAGTTCATCTGGATTTAACTGGTGCAAACTATGAGGCAAGGAAAATAACACTGGTTGCTTAAGCAAGTCTGTAATTTAATACTGGTGGTGACGGAAAACAGTGAGGAAGCTTTACAGCTCTATGATCCTTCGGGAAGATTTGTTGATTAAAGTTCTTTGCCATTCTCACAAAAAAAAACAAAACAGGAAATAAAACAATGACCTGAAATTAATAATTTTTTTGGCCACTTGGGAGCACTGGAAACAAGCTGTGACCACAATATTGACACTTTATCACCTTTTTAGCTAATACAGCAAACTTGCAAGCAAACAATGGCCTTTTAACACAACCACATTCATTTGTATTCATGTTTCTGGCCACAGGGTGAATAAAAGTCCAATATTCACCCTCCTTTTTTTGTTTTTGGTCTCCAGTAACTCCAATAAAGGAAATATCTGGTTCTGTAGCTGCTAAATGCAAAGCAATATTCAGTATCTAACTGTGTGTGTGTGCGCGTGTGTGTGTGTGTGTGTGTGTGTGTGTGTGTGTTGTTTGGTGCTGAGCAGGTGGTAGAAGTGGGGTATTTTGAGTTTCTGTTTTTTTTTTCATGAAACAGCTGCCTGCTGCAGATGCAAATGATTCTGTGGGAGACATGAAAACCAAAACAATGAGCTGAAAGATGCATAAAAAAAAGAAAGAAAAAGCCCTGTACTGCTGAGGGGAAGTGGAAAGTAGGGGATAATTATCTTGAGGCTCACCTCTTTGATCAGCCCCTTTCACATTACACATAGGTATTTCATTCATTGTTGATATAAAATTGTTAATTATAGCTTCAGGAATTATAATTTTTTCTCAAACATGAATACAGTACTTTTAAATTTCATGTCTGACAGGAAACATCGTAACTATTCAGAGACTGAAGTGCTGTTTTTTTTTTTTTTTCTATTAACCACAAGGCTTCAAAAGCCTGTTTGACAAAAGAGCATTTAATCAGAAATTCTACATATTTCCTAAAATGAAAATGAGGAGTTTAGCTTTGCGGGGAGATTTATTCTTATGCTCATTAAAAAGGCTTTGAGTCAAGTGGGAGTTTTAAATGCAGATGGTCCGATGTAAAGCAGTTCTATAATTTGTTATTGGGAGAGAAGAGAGACGTTACAAAGTGAGGAGCAAAAGGAGAAAGCTGCTAATTATGATGGATTCAAATTTCCTCATTTTTGTGTCATGTTGACCAAATGTTTCCTATTATATTCTTGAGGACGTTGTATTTATCCATCATGGACAGCAGATGTCCCTGCTATACTGTTAAATACTGCTTTTTGTCATTGCTGGTTGCTGATGATTTTAACTTGTTTAAACCCCTTTTTTTGCTTCCCTCATCTGTAAAAATATCGTTTTAAATATGAAGGGAAAACAGTTTTCATAGTGCTAAAAGGCAACTTTTACAAAAAACAACTTTGACCTATAGCCCAGCATGTAATCCTAATCTCAGCGTGTGATCCTAATCTGTCGTACTGATTTATTCAATCTGGCTGCTTTCACAAAATCCACTTTGAAGGATTCTATCTTCTCTAAGTCTCAAAGTAAAAACATAAGGAGGACCATTCGTCATTCTGGAGAATGCAAGAGTCACAGCGGCTTCAGAGGAGAGAAATATTGATTGAATTCCTGCTACGTCCATGCAGTTGGTTTTTTAGAGTTGTTTGTTTCAGCCGTTGCACAATCCGTCTTGGGCCCAAAGACAAAAAAAAAAAACAAAAAAAAAACAAGTTGTTGTAATTCAACCCACACAACAATAATGTAATAATGTAGTGGAATGAATCACATAAAAATCAACACCCAGGCTGCTTCCCCAGCCTTGTCTCCTTAGCAACACAATCCCCTTTTGCAAGTAAGATGAGATGCACCTTTACTCAAGTGTGCCCAGAGGTTGTGGAAGGATGGGATATTATTTTAATGCCAATGTCATTGTATGCAGATGTGGAGTAAGATAATCATCAGGCAGAGTGTTACATCGGAGAGTGGGTAGCTGCTGGATACCACCTCCTTCTCGTCTTAATACAGAAAGGAGCTGCTTTTACAGTGTAAACTCAGCAGGAAGGGTGTCACCTTGAAGGTTACAGACAGTATTCGATTTCAGGGGTTCTGTCCTCTTCCCAAAAGGTTGAATTGACAGGAAATCTAAAGTAAACAGCGTGTGCTATGAATGAATCTGAATTAACTTGTTCCCAGCGGAAAGTCTGAATAAATTTGAAGCCTTTTCGAAGAATAGTAAGTAGCTGCAAACACTTGGAGGACAAGGTGACAAGTCGTTTTGCATTTCTAGACATGCTGGCCATCAGTCAGTTCCGCCATTTTGGTCGGGACTGAAAGATCTCAACAAGCACTGGATGGATTTCTATGACATTTTGTGCAGACATTGACGGTGGCCAGAGGGTGAGTCCTGATGACTTCAGTGAACCCTGACTTTTCCTCTACCGCCACCATGAGGTTGACATTTGTGGCGTTAAGTTAAATGTCTTGACAACTGTTGGATGGATTGCTGTGAAACTTGGTACAGCCATTTCTAACCAGCTCCGTGTGAATTGTAGTAACCATGAATTGTGATCCCTTAACATTTTAATTTGGTGCAATCATAAGAAAAGGATGATCAATTTGTCTGATACAGTGGTGGCATCATTCCAACCCACCTCTGCTGTACTTTGTGTTTAGCGCTAAATGGGAAATGTAAACATGCGTGGTGAGAACGTGGTAAAAAGTAAACCTGCTAAACAACTGTATGTTAGCCTTGTCTTTGTGAGAAGTTTGTCATGCTAGTGTTAGCATTTAGCACAAACCATTGTTGTGCATCAGTAGAAATGCTTTGCATGGCTGTAATCTCTTAGACTTGATTTGACAAACCTGTCTAGAGTGTTGACATAAAATGAGCAGGCACATTGAAAACAGCTCTTTAATATTTTGCAGATATTTTGTCAATCTTTCAACCATGGATAACACTAAGAAAACGCAAAATGATTAAACTCAAATTTCTGGTACATTATTTCAACGATATCTTGGCATTTTAACATCAATCAAATCATATAATTAAGAAATTATGCCTTTTTTAAAGAAACTGTTCAAGTGGAACAGTTGCAGCCTGCTCGTGGCACAAATCGTCCAAAAATGAACCTGTATATCAGCGTGATAGTTCTCCATAGTATCATTATCATGAGACGGGCTCATTTTTTATATAAACAGATAATAGTCATGACTTTTTTTTCCAAGGTAATTTTAATGAAAAATAACATAAGTAAATAGCCTATAACGAACAAACATACGGGCCGTTTTTGAAATAGATTTTAAACTCAGGATTATTTGACCTCTTGCGAGTTGATGCTTATTTATGGCTGTAGAATTTGTTCAAAATCGATGAATCGGTTTAAAACCGAGGGGAAGGAATCCCCTCAGGACGAGTTTACTAAATGCAAACGGAGGGTAGATGTGATCAGAATTAGTCGCGGTTGTTGTTTAGTTTGGGGTTTTCTTTTTCCTGTTTCTTTTTAATTCGAATCTATCCTCCTTCCTATTTTCCCCCCTTCCTCTAAATATTGTGCAACGAAGTGAGACGTGTGTGTGGAGCTGCACTGCCCTCCCCCCCGGTTCCCCAGCCCGTGGTACGATCCTCGCTCAAGAGGCGGCCGCCGCTCGTCGCTGCGTCCGAAGCGGCCGCTGTTTGTTTCCAGTCAGAGAAAGTACCGCGGCTCGTCCGGGTCCCGACGCTCTCCGCGCCTGTCTCCGTCTACCTCTCCCCATCTCTCTCTCTCCGTCTCTCTCTCCTCCATCTCTCTCTCCTCCATCTCAGCGGCCGAACGGGGATCTGAACGAGCGCCAACCTGGACCCGTACATAATGACCATGTACAAGGGGAAGCGTCGCAACCATCGGTGTAAGTTCACATCGGCGTCGTCGGGCGCTCCGGGGACGCACCGGGGACGCACCGGGGACGCACCGGGGACGCTTCTCCTCTCGACGCCGCTGCGCGCTTTGCAGGAGAAGTTGCCAAATACCGAACCGGGCTTCGTTGCATGAAGGGGTGAATCCGGATCGCTGTAAAAAAAAAAGGGCCTATTTAAGTTCAATGTGTAATATGAAATCTAGTTCCACGCAGACGCTATTTAAGGTGGACAAAGTTGAAAGGATGAAACCATCGATATCAATCGTTTCTCTTGTTATTTGGTTTTTTTTTTGTTTCCCCTTGAAATGGTTAACTCACCCGACTAATAGGAAGTCGGGTCACCTGCTGCGCGCTGGCTGATTATTTTTCCCCATCAGGCAGTTAGTTAGGGAAGACGTCCCCGCACCTGCTCTGTTGTCTGCGGTAACGTGCTCATTCTGCTGAACTTGGCATGCATTTATCATGAACTGTGTGTTGATTGATCAGGGCTAAGAGGCGGCTGTTGAATAATGGAAAATTTGGTTCAGGTCACACTCTATAATACGCTATAATTCATTACCTTTAGAAAGAACACTGGTTGTTCTCCAGAGTACTGTACAGATTTCTGTTGTGAATACACACTACAATCGGCTTTAATTACTTTCACTCATGTGCTGATGTGCAATATTAAATCCTAACTAATGCAGCAGTTTTGATCCCAAATTGAGACAAACTATATTAAGATGAAAGGGTACGTTAATTAGCTGATTAATTAGTGGGGCAAATGTTTCGAATTAATTAGTCGTTTACTGTGAGAAATTATTCAAGCAAAAATGTCAGTTATTTCCTACTTCAAGCTTCTTTGTGATGAAATCTTCTACTCTTCTTTATCTTATATGATTGTGACATTTTTTGTCTACTGACTGTCTTTCTTTTTTATTCTTAAGGTATTTGTGACTGTGAATACTTGATTTTATTTATTTTTCCCTCGCTGTTTTCAAAAATCTTTGATCCAAAATAAGGATGCACTTAATCAATTAATCTGGAAAATGATCAGCAGATTAAATGACGATTACAATAACTGCCAGTTGCAGCTTTAACGGTGTGATGTGGATTGATATTATGCGGCCTGTTTGAACTGCATAAGCCTGTAAATGCTCCGATGTTTAAAGCATGTGGCTATTAAACCCTGTGAATGTGCCACAGAGCAAACCTGCATCACTGCTAAGATAAGACATCTCTTAACAAGTAAGGTATGTTAAATCAGTGGCTTGCTAATCTGGCTAACTTGTTGTCGGCACAATATTCCTGTCTCCAATACTGTAAAGTTACATAGCCTACATATAGATCATATAGATGCATAACCTAGTGGATATGCAGCTCGTGCATAGACAAGGTGGAAAAAACAAAATCTGGATGCCAAGCACAGTGTCAAGAGAGAGAGCAGTAGAAGGAATCCAGGAAGTCTTCAGCAAGAGAGTGAGGGAGATGGTTAAAAAAAACAATGAGTCTGTGCATGTTCTCTGTGAAGATGTTGAGCTTGTTAAAGAGATTGTTCTGTGCTTTGTCTGCAAGCTATTAGTCCAGAGAGACAGGAGACTGCCGGTGGCTGCAGCTTTCTAGAATAAGAGAACCATACTTGTTTGGATATTGCCCTCGCTGCTCGTCTGCAGTTGATATAAATGCCCTTAACTGACAGGTCAGTTCACCTTTGTGCCTCATAACGTCTCCTAAAGTGGTAGTTTGTATCCATCAAACCTTCCTGTGGGAACATGAAGTCCCCAAACTGCAGGTCTTAGAGCCTCATTTGGTGTAAAGGTCTGGCATTGTCAAACAATGGTAGGATTAATGCTG